>MNCL01000249.1:0-144678 GCA_001932985.1 Proctacanthus coquilletti
ATCTTTTCAGAGAACAAAATGTTGAAAATCAATAGTTCTGCAGCTTAGGTCTTTCATGCGATGGTTTGGTAATTCCCTTTTAAGTCCAGGGCTCCTGACTTTGTCATTGAGTACCCATTAAAGAGAAAGGTACTTTCCTGCGTTGATAATTGAATCTACAATTACATGTACATCTCATTGGAAAAGCTTTCACTAGCTCAATTAGCCAGAACCCTTGCTTAAAATAGAATGAAATTAAAATGCTAGGATTCCGGAAATTTATCGGAAATTAGCTCAGAATGGCGTTATTCCTGTTACAATAATATTTAATAACTTTTCTTCGTCCCCAGGTCCCCAGTCTAAGGCTAATTTGCATGAGCTCTACGCCTTAAAACAAAATATCGATTTTGCAGGTTTATCTGGCAAACTGAAATTTTGGAGAAAATTAAAGTGGCTTTCCTCAAATCGTTAAAGTGATTTCGTTTATGCACGCCATCATTCACACTGAGCCATCAGTTCGTAATACTACTTAGCTCCCCTGTCAAGGGGATTTGGTGGAAATTTTGCGTGGACGTATACAGAAAATAAAAATAAATGGCAACTACGGACGTGTCTCTTTTGAGATATGTATTTCAAGTGAATTTTTAAATTCTTCCGCTTTCCTTTAGCACATCTCTTGAAATTGTAGCAGCAATTTTAATTTAATGTGTAATTGAAACCAATATGTACAATGGAAAGACTTTTTGTATTAAGTCCCTTGCTGTGACTTTCTTATTTAATGTGAAGATTGTAGTCTTGAGTTTTACTAATTCATGCCAACAGTGAGTTACTGCAGTGATGGTGAGCTTAGTGACCCTTACTTGACATATTGCCTGGCTAACAGCCCATTCACTTAAAGTATATATGTTAATACAGTTAAAAATAGTAAGCCAATGGTAGCTCTAACCTTAGAAAGTGCAACTGGCTTTCGATGACGTCACGAGAACATACTTCGTGCATAACCCAGTGTTTGCCGAATGTAGCATAGTCCAGTTTACCTTAAGTCATGCACTTTGTTATAAAAAAAAACTTTGGCCACGTTGTGTAATACGTTCTTTTTAATACCGCTTTCCAAAAAATGTATTTAATATGGCGTTACATCTTCGACAGGTTTTCTTACATTTTATTTCCACCAACAGTTTTCAAATTAAAACGTCGGCAAGTGCGAGTTCAACTCGCGCCCAGAAGGTTCCGCAGCATATTTTTTTTTGATTGCTTCTCCAAACCCCCTCTTCTCTTTTCTGAAACGGATATAGCACACAAACATTATCAACCCACTTTAAGTAATTAATAATTATGTATACCTAATTTTATATTAACGAATGATTATTATTTATGCTATTTATTTATTATCGAAATAAAACAAAATCGTAAAATATATACTGATCACAAAATAACTTGTCGTTAGATAATTTATGTTTTATGAAAATACAAACTTATGATGCGTTTGGGACAATAATTTTGCGTATTATTTTGTATCGCGGTCGAAAAAAATGTTGTTTGTAAAATTAATTTCTTTAATCATATGGTCTAGGATATTCGTTATAGTTTTTCTGTAAACTTTACGTCTAGTAGTTTTGAAAATAGGCAGCGACGATATATATTCCCATATTTTTCAGAATATCTTCTTAAATATACCATTTTAAATTATGAAAATTATTTTTTTTTTTGCTCATAACAAGCCCTTTTAAATGATAGCCCATATATGAAATTGTATTACAATGCCAAGTTTTTACGTCGCGTGGTTTCTGAGAAAATCGGCTGTAGCAGACGGACAGACGCGATAGTGATTTGATAAAGGTTTTTTTTTCCTTTTGAAATATGGAACCTTAAAAACGAATGAAAAAATCACAAAGGAGACTAACACTGGATAATTCATTTATAATTTCATATTCTGTGCCTTAAGTTTCCTAAATAACATTCCATTTAGCAGACGTTATATCTCGACTTCGCAGCTAGAAGTTTCTTAGTGACAAGAGCATTGCGATTACTTTATTATTATTAATAAAAGCTTAGGCATCAAAACTACACCAATAAAATGTCTACTCACTATTCAAAGGCATTGTAAAGGACGTGCCCGAAGAGCAGACATCAATCACTTGATTGATTTATCGCATCGGATAATGAGGCATCAGGTGAATATCTAATGGCCATTTGTATTCAACTGTCACTTCAACGCACATAATTAAAATTAGTCCCGATACCAGGGATATAATACCATTAAAAAGGAACTCATATAAATAAAGAAGGCAAGAAGGGAGCCGACTCTCTAAAGCCACACCAAGAACGAAGAATCTCCCACTCCGGCGGTAGATGCTCTAAGTTCATTACTGAATAATTCTTAGCAAGTAAAGGCGGCTTCCAATTCCAAATGCCGCGAGAAGAAATAATAAATACACACCTAATGAAGTTTTAAAGTGTAATACGGCGCTGCCTACCGCCTTTTCATTTCCAGTGGAGTTTCTGAAGACGTTTGAAGTGAGCTGGGAGTAGATATCGTAAATTGTTTTTATGAAAATTGGTGAAATTAATCAAAAATTAAATTAATCACAATACTTGTTGCTTTCATATCTTGTTGTAGATTACGTGAATAATGAAAATAGATTTCACTTTTGTTTCTTTAAAGATACCTTTATTCTTCTTTCTTCCTTCTTAGTAATTCTTTCTTTCTTTTTACAGGTAAGTGCTTTAAAATATGATTTGGGAATTCATATTTTGTAAAACTTTTGGATATATCGTAAGTAAAACTAAATGTAATAAATTCATTTTTCTAAAAAAAATTAAATTCAATAGAAATAACGAAGTATTGATTTTACATTAGAGTTAAACGAGGGATAAAATTCCGATCCCTTCAATCAAATACAACTAGTATACGAGGATGGTTTGAAAAGTCCCTGCAAACATGAAAAGCACTTAATTTTTAGGGATAAATAATTTCTATTTTTCAACGTAGTCTTCTCTTAGTCTTATAAACTTCGTCCGGGCTTATAAAGTTTGCTGATCCCTTCCGAATAATAGGATTGGTTCAATTCCGCAAAATAGGCATGCGTTTCCGCAATTATATTCTCGTTTGAATAAAATCTCTTTCTCGCAAGGCATTTTTTTTTCATATTGGGGTACAGGTACTAGTTCGACGGAGCCAAATCTGGAAAGTAGGGTGGATATGGAACAAGTTAGAACCCTAACTCCATCCTCCCAACTCCCAATTTCGCGGCCACAATTCCAGAAGAATGAAGTGGGGATTTGTCGTGATTGAATAGGACCTTTTTGTGTGCCAATCATGGACATTTTTATGGATACATAGTATGCACCTGTAATAGTTGCACCCTTTTCCAAATAGCCGACGAAGATTATTCAATCCTAAAAATCCATAACCTTCCTAGCAGAAGGAACGGTCTTTTTGGTGCAGACTCCCCACTGGAAACCCATTGTTTGGACTGTTCTTTGGTCTCAAGCGTGCAATCCATGTTTCGTCCGTAGCCCTGTGAATTCCGCTGAAACAGCTGCAAATCATCATTGGAACACGTCGCACGATTCACCACCCTCGTATATGTGCACCCCTTGAAATAAAATAGTAACCAATTAAGAAATATTAGATAGATATAGAAACCAAGGTTCGGAATGGCTCACAGCTCATAAGGCGTTTGAAAAAACTCATGAGCGCGTGCGTTTGAGCGAGCGCGATCATTGATCAAATAACTCATGAGCTGTTAGCAAAGGACTTGAAGAGTGAACAAAAATTAAGTAATGGTGCAAATAAACAAATATTTATATATCGTGTGACAGTGCCAGTGGCATGGTTATTCGCGGAAATAATAATATATGATTTCAAATGTAGTTAAAAATCAATTCCAAGTTTTTCTACCCTATCAATCCTTCGTTTTTACAATAATCTAAACTTTTGTTTGCGCTCTAGACCCCAAAAAGTACACGAAATTAAAAAAAGTAAAAATTTATTGAATCCACTGAAAAAGAAAAATTACGTCATTTAAGGAATTTTCAATAAATGAAAATAATTTTTCTTTGAAATTTTCTTATGAATTATTATTACGATAATTTTTATTAAAATTCTTTCTACAATTAGACTATTATTAGAATTACTGATACCGATACCAAAATATTACGTACTTCACCGTGAAATACATTATTTCTTAAAATTTAGTACCTATAGAAAGAAAACCTTGGGTAACTCGGAGAAATAATATTTTTATTAATGGCTTGGTACAAATTCGTTTCAAGGAACAGAAATTTTAAAAATAATTGAGGGAATTAAGGAGCACAGTACAAACATCAACATTTTTTGCACATCTCAGAAATTCGTATTTTAAAATAATGACTTTTACTACGCTTTCGTAATCTAACGTTAAGCACGTGTTTTGCTTATAAGGAATCATTTTTTTTTTTGACTAAATCTCATAAAACCTATAAGACGGTACCTTTCCTCCACCGTTGATATCATCCTCGATTTGTCAATTTCCAAAGTTAAATAAATTTGACAAAAAAAAGAGTAAAGAAATATCAGCCGAAAAAGCACGCACACGTACCATCACTTTGATAAGATGAGCTACCTACTTTCACTTAAGAGACTTTGTTTCTATAAATTTTTTGTAAAAATTCAGCTATATTCTTGCAAGCATGTACTTTAAGAAAAAAAATTGTCGTTCCCTCACAGTCCCTTCGCCTTAAATAAATACCTAAAACGCAAAGTACGCTTTACTCAAATACAATTTATTAGTACTTTTGCCTATTACTCTTAGCTGTCTTTGAATCCCTAAATATTTTCATTTTACAAAGTATTTCAACAGCTAAAGATACCTTCTTGTAATATAAATATGATCAGACATATATGAGCAAAGATTGGCAATAAAAGAGTCAGCATTTTGAAAAACGTGAAGGGATGTCTTTTATACGAGATTAACAAGGTGTACAACATTCAAAATTGAACACTTTTTATAAATTCATTATTTCAGAACCATTCAAGGCCAAATCTTTAAACTCTGTAGTCCTCCTGCAAACGACTAGGCAAAAAGATGTAAAAAATTAGTTCACCGCACTACCCTTAGCTAAATCATCGTCCACATTTTTGCAAATATGCTTTAAAAGCCGCAGACGACTTCACCGTCGCTTAGATATAAAAAAAAATTGTTTGCAACATTAATTCGCTTGATGAAAGCATTATATAAGAAATAAAAATATGTTATAAAAATAATATTATTAAAAACGGACGTAGTTACATGGCAAAATTTCGCCAGTGTAGCTTAGGGTTAAGAATATTCCAGGATAATGGATGCAATCTTTTTAAATCTTATTGAGTATGTAAAGAAGCAAAATTAAACTCAACGGTGGGTTTGAAGGATTAGGATTTTCGGAACGCTGATTATGATAAAAATCGCTATGCCTATGTCTTATGGAAACGCATTAAACCATAGCCTTTTTGATTACATCTAACTATTTGATTAGTATCAGATACCTTTCAAATTAAAAACAAACAAAGTACTGAAAAGAAGCCCTATTTTCGAATGCCCCCATGAATACAAATTTAAATAACCCGATGGAAGTTCTCCTACCTTTCTTAAAATAGTGCAGGCATAATATTTCACTCGGAATTGAGTCACTCCTTCCTCCGTCGATGGGATGCCGCATTTGTTTACGTAATTAGTGCCTTTTTTAATATTATTCCAAAAATATATTTCAATCAATTACCTCTTCAATTAAAGTTTCCAAATCCCAATTACCGCATCCACAAATAGATTAATGGTGTCGATGTTGCGAATCAATTAAAAATTCCATGTATACGCGTGTTTTGATTTTCCGCATGAGGAGATGATGAGCCGGCGGCCAGGTCTCATGCGTTGGAATCGAAAATGCGATGAGAGGTGAATTTTCACAGATTAGAGCTCGCAAATAATAATCACATTGGAATAAATCAATAAATCTTCTGACTAGTCATCGGCGACCAAATGTCCCATCTGCGGGGATTAATGCGGAGCTCCATGTCCACGGGCTGGAAGTGGTGTTCATGTAAGTCTCCGCGGGATCGATTTATTTTGCTTTCTGTTCCTTTTGCTTTTGTTCTGTCACCCGCGGCTCTGCGCCTGCCGAATGGATAAGAATAAGTCTATGTTCATATTGTTTCGTCTTTACAGTTGGAGGCGGTGGCCCGCTGCCAATCTGGTCCTGGGCATCAATGGCCTGCTCCGATATTCCATTTACTAACGACAAAACTTTTATGAAATGCAAATAAATTCATGGCCGCGATTTTCGGACAGTTTCGCAAACAAATAGTGAATTCTGTTATACTCATGGTAATATACAATAGTTTTTATTTTCTGGATCAATAGAAGCCGCCTGCTGCGCGAAATGTTTTAGCTTTCTTAAAATTTAATTTTCCTCTTTGATCTCTTTATTGGTTTATACTTGTACAGAGTACGAGGCACCATTAAAATTATTTATTAATTTTCTTAATGTTTTGTTACACCTTTTGACTAAAAATAAAATAACATTTGTTTTGTTCAATATGTATCACATAAATCAACACATCTATTGGGTTGCCAAAATTTTTGACTTGAAATTCATTCCTATTGGTTATGAAGGGTAAAATAATATTTTAATTACTTTACTTTTAGTTCACTGGATAGTGTGCCATACGTTCGCAAGATTTTATTTGAAAAATCTTAAAAGTGGAGAAGTTACAGATATTTCAAAATAAAATGTAAAAATGTCAAAAATTTCAAACCTTGCCAAGTACACTTGAAGAATATTTTGATTAAACAAGCGTAGTACGATCAGTATCCAGAATTTGTTCCAGAGATTTTTGAAGAACCGTACCTTGGTTTACCTCAAACTATTGAAATTTGTGTTTTAGTCACATATATCTAGTCGTATTTTTGGTTTGGGGTTCTTTTTAAATAACGCGAAAAGAATTATTTTGGGCATCGCAAACGCCCAAAGCTTTGATACTATTTTATTTTCCATTATGGCAGATATATATTTCTTAGATAGTATCATTATATTCTT
Source organism: Proctacanthus coquilletti (assembly GCA_001932985.1). NCBI lineage: Eukaryota > Metazoa > Arthropoda > Insecta > Diptera > Asilidae > Proctacanthus > Proctacanthus coquilletti. The sequence continues at coordinate 7,036 of MNCL01000249.1, forward strand.
AAAGTTGTACTATACCACACTACACAGAAGAATGACACTTCTGTTTTAGAACATCTAAATGTACATACACATAAATGTAGACCTCTAAAGCGAAAGGCAGTTATTACAGGATAAATAGAATAAATAAAGGCAAGGCTTAAACAGAATTCTTAAGCTATAGTAATACGTTAATCGATTTTAATTAGACGGAATTCCACTTTACTAGAGTTCCCTTGAAAAGCTTACTCTAAAACAATTTTTATATGCTATTCTGTTATTCTGTATCTACTAAGTAAGAATAATTACATTAAACTATTGTTCATATTCACTTATAATTTTATTTTAATGTAAGTTTTAATATTTCTGACATCATTTCACCAAAGTATACTGTTGACACAGTCAATATTTTTCCTTACTTACTACTTTATAATGTTTTCCTTTAATTGCTTTGGAAAGAAAATCACATACACAGCCCGTTTATTTCGAAGTGGAGCAAGTTTATTTTTCTGGCAAATTTTATTTTGCACTTTTATTTTATTTATTTTGGCTTTCATCCAAGCAACAGCATCAACCAAGGGGTTAACAATCAGCCCTGTGTAACATCCACCTTACATGGCAACAATCATAAAATTAATTGTAAATAATATTAAAAATTAATATAAAATAAAGAATGACAACAAACGCAGACATTTTTTCAAATCTTTCAAATATTATCCTAGAATATTATAAAAGCACTGGCCATGTTCATTCTCTTTACTTTTGAAATAACTTCCGAGACAGCCTTAGGCTAATGTGACAGGTACACGATATTACCTAAAATCGATTAAATGATATAATTCTTTTAATGATCTCAGAGAAGCTTAAAGCTACATACTAAGGCTGCAAAATAACATCAATATATTAAATTATCTTCTTAGTTTTCGTATAAAGCTGGAATTGTGTGCATATTTTATATTTTTAATTCTAAAATATCTTCAGGTTTTTATAAAAAAAAAAGAAATGCTTTGATTTATTACTCTTTGCAGAATAAAATAGGTGTCTTTTATATTTTTCCAAAAGAAAACGTGGTATTTTTAAATGTTTTTCAAAATTCATTTTATTTCCTGAGTGACAATCTCAATTCTTAAGTATTTTATGAACGAAGAATTGAATTTTCGTTAAGTAGAATTTCTATTTATATTTAAATATTAGTGAATTTCCGTGTCATTGCAAAATATCCAACAACTTGTTGTAAATTTTATAAGACAGTCAAGATGAAATGAAAAATAAGGACCTTTCAAAGTTATAGTCAGAGTGGCTTGGTTTAAAACATCTCAATCAACTTAACTTCATTCACGTTGAATCGATTTGACCCGCCCTGGCGCCGTTCATCACAATTCGACTCGATTTGGCCGATTCAGCTTTTTCACTTAATTTACATAGAATTTTGTTAGAATTTTTATCCACACTTTGAACCCGGTCTAAAAAATTTGTATATAGCCTTAGATCATTAATAAATTTAATTCTGTTGTGCAAATCTTCATCCCTAATAATTTCCGTTTTAATTTTCATACCTTAAATCCGTCCATAAATTTTAAATACTAAAATCGCAGTACACTTTTTAGTCGCTAAAATGGCCGCGCAAACAAAAGGTATACCTTTTTAATGAAAACCGATAAAAGAACAAGTGTTCGGAAAGAAAAGGTTTAGCTAAATCGATTTTTTACTCCAGCAAGATCCTATCCTATAACTTTTATCAAAACCAGTGTTATTCTCGAGAAATCCTTGCCAATGCATAAAAATAAAACGTTGTCTGTTTATTTGTCTTACTTTTACGTTTAAATCGCTGAATATATTTCAATGAAATTTGCATATAGAAATTATACTGCCAAAAAATCAATCTGTGGCATGTTTTCTCTTGACACGTCACGTGACATATGACTGACATAGCATAAGATTAAGTATTTCTGGGTTATTTGATATGAGTCGTGAAAACACGATCTAAATTGGGTTTAGTATTCGTTTTTACGAGACAGTTATTTGTATATAAAAATATAAAAGACTTGCTCTATTTACAGTAGAGAATTTATCTTTAGTGACCCTATAAGGTGACATCATAGATATCCGTCTTAAATGCCTTTCGTAATGTATACATAGGCGCTTATAACAAGCATAAACAATTTTTGAATTTAAATAAAACATTAAAGATGTTATGCTTTGAAAAATTTGCATAGCTAAACGCGTCAACATTTTAGAATATAAAAACCGTTCCCATCAAAATAACTGAAGGCTGTTTTACTAAAGGGCCTTGAATTTCGTCCCTAGCTCCAGCTAGTAAAACACGTTTTTGGATGACACAACGTTTAAGTAGAATGATCGCAACATGAGAGGTTTGAATCGCGAGCTGAATTCGAAAGCAGCCAGAATATCTCGCGCTAAAGATGACAAATCAAACAGTGGAAGCCAGTTGCTGCAGTCAAACATTTCTTAACCCTTGCAGCCGTATTTTACATTTTAAATTTCGCCCGTCGTCGTCGTCGTCGTCAAGTCTTCTCCGCAAAATTGGGCCATGCTGAAAGTCAACCTTCCCGGTTCCCTTTGTTGAGCGTGTACATATTTGCCCGGAGAACTGGACAGGCTCTGGAGTTGGGAGCAAAAATGCTCCGCGACCGGTGGCAGACAGACTCGCCCTAGCTGGCGAGAGTTAAAGTAGTCTGTTTGCCAGAATGTTAGATTTATTTATTTTTAATTACCACGAAAAACACTACGTGTTCCCCCTCCCCCGAGGGTGAAGGAAAGCGAATCTGCTGTTTCTGAAACCGTTCTCGTGCAGAGAAACGAGTTAATCCGGATCGGTTATATACATAAACCCCACCCGGAAGATACTCATCCTCTATTAACGTGCAGTCATTTCGGTTCCTAATACAATTCGAGGGTCTGCAAAAAGTAATGGATTGCTTAGTATAGGGAACGGAAGATGGATCTCGAACGTTAACATGTTCTCGTTACAACAGACTGCACACTTTGAAATTTACTGTTTACTTAAATTTCATAAAATATTTATCCTCATTTCGGAAGAAAATTATATTGCTTTTGTCCTAAAGGAATTGGATAAAATCAATCAGAAATCGGAGCATCGCAATTTATTTTCATAGTAAGAAAAGAAAGCATTTACAATTTTTTAGGTATTTTAAGTAGCCAAACTTCTTATATAAATAAATAATCTGTGATAAAGAATTATTTTGTAAATCTCTGCTCTAATCAATATCTTCTAACTCCTTGAAGCGCTTATATTTGAACTTAAATGAAGTAGTGCTTAAATTTGGCTAAAGGAAAATCGTTTTATACGAGCCTGGTATTGAGACTTTTCTCTCGCATGTGTTCAGAACATGCAAGCATAAATTATTATGGGAATAAAATTGCACGATGTAAAGTGGTTTTTAGCGCTAAACTCCTTATTTAATGTAAACAAAAGGGAAAAGTATTGTAGACGCAAATTGCAACTAGATCTCTGAGTTCCGCCCTCAACCCTGGACATTTCGGTGCAATTCCTATTATTTACAACTTTGTCCCCGCAATAAGTCTCATTTATAGATCCAGCCAATATGTGCCTTCCTTTTTATCTAGACAAAACTACTAGTATATGAAACTGACCAGGCAATTGACTGATAAGAAAAATACGTAGATATATATTCAATTACTTTTGAAATTCACCTTTGCTCCTATCTTTTTATATAATTCGCTTAATCCGAAAAACTGTACCATAAATTGTTTCTAATTGTAACTCATTTTCCTTATGATTTATCCTGTTAATCGAGATCCAAACTATCCTATCGATTTTTAATTGGAGATATACACAGAAAAGCCTCAACTGACAAAGCTCTCAGTAGCAGTTGAGAAGTGCAGCCTTTTATAAAAATTATAAAAAATAAATCAAGTATATCTGAAAATGTGTCGGAAACAGGTCATTTATAATCTTATTCCAAGAAACATCAACCCTTTACATTAAAGAAGCGTATTTTGGTCGTCTCTCAGCTTATTGTGGTGAAAGGGTTAAAGAATTGTGAAATGATGATTTTTAAAAAAATATACGCTATATTAAATTTTAAAGAAACCACTTCTTTTCAATTTATTTAAAATAATGAAATAGATATAATTAAAATTAATTTAATTAAAATAATTAAATTGAAAATTGAAAAAGTGCAAACTTTGCAAAGGATTCAGATCAGCAGTGATGAGGAAAGAAATTATTGAATTGAAGCTATTAAAATGAAAGTAGTTATATTTTATGTCTCTTCGTCTTGTGTTACAACATTAAAAAAGAAAGCATCTTGCATTGGTTTAAAAAAACATATTTGCTTGGAATCTCATCTCCCTTTTTGTACTGGGTCTCATACAACACAGTTTCACACAACACGGAATTTTCTAGGAACCTCACACGGGAGGTGTCATAGGAGGGTTACCTGCTTATTACTTTGAACCGCAAATACTTTAACATGCGTTAGTTCTTTAGACCTACTAATTATAAACAACCAAAAGCCACGATAAATACCGAAATCCTGAATTGTTTATTGTTATGTATGCAAGTGTTCTCTGTAGTTGTGTGCTACTGCACGCTTCAAAGAATTCTCTGAGATTCGTAATTTCAGCGCGGCTTACCTTAAGTTAATCTGTCACCACTTGACCGACGTAAATCGTTATTTTATCAAATTGCAGAGGGAGCATTCTGCTTTTCCCGATTCCTTCAGGATTTTTAGATAGTTTTCCCTACTCACTCAAAGTGAAGTAAATGCTAGAGGCATTTGCTTAGGCTCAAACTGACTGTACAATCACCGCCCGTGAGCTTTTGCTTGGAAATAAGTCTTGGCACGATTTCCAGATCATCCTAATGAGATTTACTGCCATCGTGACCATCAGGGATAACTTTTGTCTGTCTCTTCCCCACCTAGAGGAAAAAATGCCTGCTAGTGTTAAATGTACTCTGACAAATTAGGATTTATATAAACAGAATTTTATTGAGCAAAGCCTAATCTCTTTAACACTACATTTCACATGAACTTGAAAATTTATTTTTTTTATTATCTCAGGATTGTTTCAGAAACTGGAATAACTTTTTTTTTAGACGAAATTTATCGTTTGCTATTTTCTTAATAAATATTGTGAAGACAAAGTTTTTATTTATTAATTCGAAATCAGGCCATGAATTATTTTTGGTCCTTATGAAGAAATTACTATTTTAATAAGAATGTATCTTCAATCCAGCAAAAAATTGCACAAGCAATTCAACTCTTCGAAAGAGGCTTTGTAAATATATAAAAACATAAAACAATTTACTAAACGAGCCCTTTTTAATAAAAAAAATTAAAACAATTTTTTACAAACAAATAATTTTTAAGAATATCTCTTTTTATAAAAACATTTTAGAATTGTTTTCACCTCACAACAGGAACACAAATTTGAGTTTTCAAAAGTTCGTGAATAAAATGATATTGCTGCATAATAAATATATATTTTTCTTTTCAAACTTCTATGAGAAGTTGTACGTAATTGTTTTAATGACTAGTAATACTAGGGCCTGCAATTATGAAACTTCTATTGGGACTCTATCTTTTTCTTTATTCAATCCGATATTAAAAACTCTGCCCATTATTATCTAATTTTATTTATTAAATATACATCTATACAAATATTCAAGGCGGGCTACCGTTTAGAAAATTCATGAGCCGATTTTTTTTATAATTAATAATTTATAGAGTAGACTAATCTAAACAAAAATTCCCATCCGCACTGAGTCAGTCTGAGTACTGAGACTGAGTATTATGCTACTAGTATTACATATTTTGGCAAAACCAGTTCATTGTTCAGCAATCTCGTAACATAAAAACTGCTGCGGTACAAAATTTGATTCACGTATTTTTATAATTAATAAAAATAATAATATTTGCATGAATGTAGCGGAAAAAGCTATTTTTAACCTGGCTGACAACACAGAAAGATGGTGCAGATTTGAAACATAGATCTAGACAAATCCGGATCTGAACAAGATATTGTATTATATTGTTTGCTAGGTGTGAGTATGTCTTCTTTCATTGTGTTGTTAGAACTGATGGAATTATGTGTTTAGTGTCATGTGCCTTCTGCCACTTAAAAGTCATGTTACAAATGCTTTTTTTTGTCATTGCTTTAGACAACATGTATATATAGCGTGTTACGTAACATGTATCATAAATTATCATGTAATATGTTGTCACATATTGCGATTTGTACCACGTACCCCAAGTCATATGTCATGTGTCTCGTGTCGCGTGACTTATTTAAGAAAACATGTCTCGCATTACAAATGGTACGAGTTGTAGAGTAATTTTGTAAATTTTATTAAAGTGTTTTTAATCATTTAAAGCTGAAAGAAATAAGCAGACATTTAATTTTTATATATCAGTATTTTTGTTTACACGTCTCGTTTTACTAAACCTCAGAACTGTCGACGTGTACCATTAAAAGGCCTTAAGTTACAGAATGCTTCTAGCACCTTCTAAGAGCTAGGAATCATGATACCAAGACATTTTGTTATATTTGTTCGTGTTGTAAGACCATGAAATTCCTTTTACACCCTCGGACAGCATAAGTTAAAACAGTTTCCGTGTTCACTTCAAAGAGGAGCAATTGTTAAAAGTTCTCCTGTGCCCAGAAAACTTTCTGCTGCACTAAATCTCCTTACAAGTTGTAAGAACTTTAAATAAAGACAAAGAGGAGAAATTAATACTTTTTAATTGACGTGAAAACGCCCTAGCGGCCAACCACTTTGATTGTCAGGATATTTACAGAAACCCGCTGAGCGGAGCCAACGTTTAAATATTGATGCGAGGAGTGCACGTTCCACGGACTGCGCTTTGCAGTCAGTGCAATCGTCATGGGAAATAAATTTCACACGATGTGCAAAGTGGATTAGACGCCACTTTTAAACTTAAAAAAAGCGCTGGGAAAGGTGTGCGAAAAAAAGACTGCAGACAAACACACACTCGTTTTTCTAATTGGGTTCCACGGGTAAAAGGAAAATCCAACTCTCCTAGCTGGCTTTTCTGTAAATCCATGTGAGATTGGAGGAAAGGGATGTTAAGTGAGTTAAAATGGCATACAATTTACAAATGATTGTTCTTGAAGACATATCACGGATTTCACTGATACGTAATTTAGTTTGCAAATTATGTTTGATAAAAGGTTTGCAAAAGTGTGGATTTGAATACACAAAACAAGAACTCGCGATCAGTGCTTTTCGAAAGACTTATGGCTGGCAAACAATTTAGAAAATATTCTCGGGTAAGTCAATGAATTTTCATTTCGAAGTGAGCTTCAGGTTCACTCACAATTCCTCTGAAACGATATATACACGTGATATACACGGATATACACCTGAAGTCGAAATTTCAATTCGATAAATTGGCCTCAAATTTGCATTCCTAACGAAATTATCTACTGAATATGATACTCAAATATTCGTTGAACATATTTTGATTTGAGAACTTTCCATAAAAATTTAAATACTTTATAGTTTTTATGCAAATCCAAAAAATTAAATAACATTTTTAAATTTTGACGAAATGTCTGTTTTTAGAGTGATTTGATGAAAGTTATAAGAATTATCGATTAGTGGTACAAATTTTTTTAAGTAAACGAATTATTCTAGTTAAATTAAACGGATACATTGCGAATTGTTTTTTTAGTAGAAATTTTGCAAGGGTTTAATTTAAACAAAGTAGGGTAAATAAAGTTAAATCACTTTATGCTACCCTACTTTATATGTATCCATCGTACAAATTACTTAAATACGAAATTCAAGGCATTATACACGCACGAACAATCTCTTCGATTAAAGGGAAACCATTCGCCAAATTCCAAACTCGGTCTGTTCAATATGGGAGAAAGTAACTTTCCTTTCGTTATTTCACTCGCTCACTTTCAAAAGCTAATGGAGAAATTTTGGTTTTTTATTACGCATGCGATATCCAAGCCCATATTTCCAATATACACAAATATCTTATCATTTATGCATGCTGTTTACAGCCGAAAGCAGCGTTCCAACAATTTCTTGATCATTTATAGTATTTGAAATGTTTGTGTGAACATTCTTAAGCAGTTTTCAGGCAAGTAAACACATTTGCTTAACGGCTTATCTCCATTATCGATTTTACCTTTTTATGCAATTGTAACTTTTTATTAATATTGATTTCTTATACTCTCCCATGAAAAGCGTATTGCCTGCTTGTCGATTTTTCTCCCACAGTGAAATTTCTCCTTTTTTTAATATCGGAAGTCGTTGTAGTGCTATCTATCACAAAAGATAAATTTAAGGAAGCTCCTTGCGATTTCTTCTTGAGGAAATTTTCCTTTGTGCACAAGGGAAAGTATTTCTAAAGGGCTCAAGGCTGCTATGCATATGACACAAATATTATTCCACCCATGTTATATACTCAGAAAATATTTTTACATATTCCGTCATTAGTAAATCATGGCATGACATCCTACATTTATCGCATTCTATAAAACATTAAAATTGTTTTTAATGTTTGGATTTGTACATCTTATCAAAAGAAGGTCACTAGTCGCCAGTCTAGAATTCCTTAAAACTTGCTACTCAATAAATCACATAACGTGGTTGAATTTTTAGAAGCATTTCCTTCATCAAAATCTAGTCTACGTCCAAGTGTTTGCGGCGAACTTGCGAGTGCACGTAGGTCGATATCCGTGTAAAGTCGGAACTCATAACGGATGAACGTGAAACTGGAAATTTATATTATCGATCGGATATAACATGGATACTGGCAGAAAGAAGCAAACAGAGAGTTTTAAGTTAATTTAAAATCAATAATATTTTCGTCATATCCAAATGGTTATACCATAGCACTTTCATTCGAATCAGAATTCACAATATTACTTCAAATTGTTCTCTCCACCTTAAAGTACCTCTCAACTTCTTTCTTATTACCTTTTATATTTTTTCTGAAACGAGTTAGATAAGATTTATTGAATCTTACTTGTTTCTACCCAATTTCGTTTTACTGAAGAGTTGTGGTGATGTTCATTTTACAAAAAAGAAAAGCGCTTCAGACAGGTCTTACATGAAATGCGGATTGGAGGATTTAAGTCAAACGATTTTTATATGATACAGTCTTTACAGTGTACAATGGATGCTTTGATTGAGCAGAGCAAATTATACTTTAACATGAAATGTTAAAATTCTGTAAAATTTGGCCCAGGGACAAGTTTTTTATTGGGGGTACAAATAAGATTGGAGGGTTTTTTGTAACTTTGCAGCTTTATTCAGAGAAATTCGTAAAATGTATGTTATTCAAAGTATTGCCCATCGCGCTCTACTACCTACAACGGACACCGCGTTGAAAAAATTCCTCGTCTTTTGAAGCGATCCAAGAATCGACCCAATTTTTGGGTCGATAAGATAATTAAAATTTAATTCATAATGCAAGATGAAATAATGTGATTTTAAACCTGTTGCTTATAATTTAAATAAGCACTTTGTGAATTTCAATCTTGCATTTTATATCTTTAATCTGGTGGTCCCAAGGAAAACTACTAAAACTGAAGAAAAGGCATTTTAAGCTGAAGGCACTTAAGCTTTCCAAAATTCAAGGTTTAAATATTAATTATTGTAGTTCATTTCGGGAGTACTTACTCAAATTATCTGCCAAAAATTACAATTCTTCCTCTAAATTACTTACGTTATTGTTTACGTGTTAATAGATAAAATGTTTAAATGTTTAAAAAAACAATGTCTTTTTTGCAAATCAAATTGTCGAAACAAAATATAATTAAAATTGAAATGTTCATTTTCCGTAAAAATTATTTAACTGAAACTTCTTATTACAATTTCCGATAATTTGCGATAAAAGAGTAAGCAAATTTTAAACCATTTCAAAAACTTCTTCTAACATTTAAAATATAGATTCAATCTGTCTTGTTTTTTTTTTGTTAATTATTGCAACTTAATGCGTTATAATTGATAAGGAATTTTGGAATCGGTAAATAATAAAAGTAGAAACTTTTTACACTTTTTGCTACCTTAAAATATCATTACAAATTTTATTTCGTATGAGTTAGTTAATGAAAAAAAAAATTTAGAAATAAATTTTTAGTGCAAGTATAACACGGCAATTTCTTCCATTCTAATTTCAGCAAAAATTTTTATCATTATCAAATTAATTAAGGTGAGAAAGAAAACCAATCCAAATTTGTTAAACCTATTAACATTTTTGGTCTACCCTTTGAAAATACAGAGAAAATTAAAAACACTCTAAGAAATACTACCATAAGTAATGATTAATGGCCCCTAGATAAATAGAGCAAATGCAACAATTTGGAAGCTTTTCTGTTTTTTCACATTGGCAACTGAAGATAGTTTTCTTATTCATCCGTTTCCCTCTGTTTACATATTCAGCCATTCCAACAAATCCCCTCTACAGAGACTACCCCAAATTTACGGATCTGGTCCGGTCTAGATACTGCCTGTACTAGTCATACTCAATGTATGCATCTTGCGTTAAAAACTAAATATATAATAAATTTTGTAGGCTTTGCCAGCTTCCTAAAGTTAATGCATTGATTTCGTACTACAAATTATTTATACCCACTCCTAGCAAAAAAAATAAGTTCATTGTTTTGCTTTCAATACGACGGCACGGTGCTATTAGTTTCACCAAAATGTTCCATAAAGAATAACGTATCTTAATTTATGAAGAATTTCAACATTCCGAGTCAGGATAATATTTCTCCGTTAGTGGCGGATCACCGCCAAAAGTCAATCGATCGTTGATTGATCTTTTCCGTGCCTTATTGCCCTCATTCGAGACTTTAGTAGAATACGATCGCGATCGTAGTTTCTCGCGAATGCATCAACCAAGAATAATTTCGAATATTTCTTCGACTCGCCTCTGTTACTAGTTTATCGCTCGAACATCTAGCATACTAGTCGATCGTGAAGACGACTGCAAGCAATAGCGCGGATTCTAGTCAGCAGACGGATTCTCCGACGTCTTATTCTACGTCTTGTTCGACGTCTTGTATCCATTTGATGCAGTGATAATTACGATCCCATTTGTTCGTTTGTTTATTTATACGGGCTTCTTGCAGCTTCTGGCAATTTGGTATATTTTTACTGATCAATCGTAAACAAATTTCAATAAACGTAGAATTCATTGCCACATTTTTTTTCGTCATGCGTTAAAGAAAAAAGTCACCTCTTGTAAATTTCTCGCCTTGAAATTTTTCACAAGAATTCACAAGAATATTATTCCTTATGTACTTAACAAGACACGAATGCATGCCAATTGAAATGATTTCAAGCTATCAATTCCATGACAAGAAATATTAAAATATTATTGTTTAACAGTGCGAAGTTGAATCTTTTGAAAGACATCTGACAAGAAAGCAAAATCGAATGGAACACGAAGATTGGAAGTTAAAAATTGATTTCAAGTTAAAGAAAAAATAAACATATAAAGTCTGTTGTTGAAAATCGTGACGATTGTTACTATGGAGAATTTTGGTTGCTGCTATTTGGTTGGTGGTATGTAGGTTGTACTTCCAATTAATCTTTTGTAACCTCTCATCAATTAAATACGAATTCATATCAAACGACACCCAAGCTTTAATTATTCATTTTGTGAGTTTTATTCCGCCGCCGACAGTGTAATTAATCATAATGCGATTTAGTTAGTAACCCTTTTAGATCGAAAAACTAAACCGCAATTATACATTTTTTTTATTATTAAATTAATGCTAAGTATTAATTATCATTAAATAAAATAACCTTTTGTTGCACTATTTGAAGCATTTTTATGAAATTCTGGAATTCAAAGATACTCAAATATTACTACTATTTATATTTATTATACATCATTTATACTAAAACCGAACTAGAATGTAACATTTTAAATTTGCGGTTTAAACATTTTCTCTTTTGATTAAAAATGCCAGATATTTTAAGAACTATAAAATATTTTAGCAGGATTGTTTTCCTTAAAATTTGTTTAAACTTCATCTAATAATCGAAAGTAAGTAGCAGAGCAGCAGACCAGTATGAACCTATACAGACACACTTTTAGGATCTGTTCTATGAACTGTATTATTATATTTATATTTATTTTATATTTAGAATACAATAAACATCAAAAGCAAATTTTCTTCTAATCAAGTTTACGACTCATTCAATTATTTCATTTCATTTTCTTTACTATACTATGTAATAAATATTAGAAAACTATATAATAAATTCTTAAATAATTCTAGAAAATCACTGTATTTCAGTTTTCACGTAAACGATTTAAATAATGTAAAAGTGGGTTTTGAAATGATAAGTATTTAACACTAGTTATGTAATAATTAGTTGTTATATAATTCATCTCAGAACTGTTTAGCCTTCTGCTTTCAAAATCCTTAGCTCAAAACTAAATTATTAAATTGAAAATCAGTTTAAAAATCGAACTAATTCTTAATTTCCTACTGAATATAGTTTAAAAGAAAAAAAAAAACAAAAGAAAAAGATAGAATACTCTCTTCCTTAAGAAATTCGTTTTACAATTTCTTGTTCATTCATTTCAAAAGTGGTAAAATTATGAAACTGCGAGAATGTGATTCTCGAACAGGCGGAATTATAAAAGTCCCTATTAACTACACAATCTTAAAAGTAGCATAATCGGGCATAAAACTGAATACAAGTGCTATACCTAAATAATCAGTATGTGTTCCTTTTAAAGAATAGATTTATCGTGTAGTTATTCAATCTGGTTATAAAAGAACACAAAGAAATTGCTCTATGACTCCTGAGAAGTCAATTTCATTCCGAACTTTCAATTTTAAGGCACGTAACGCCAACCGTGTATAACACAAACTTTGTGTTGAAGTTGTTACATTGTATAATAAATATTTTCTTTAAATAACAAAGCTATAAAGCCCCAAATCTATTTACTTACAATAACTTTTGATTTATGGAGTGAAACAAAACAGCAGCGTATACCGAAGCGTGATATTGCACTGTCGTTCACGAAGCACGGTCCTTGGTGTGCGGAGATTAAATCACGATATTACACCTGCAGAGGTGTTTGCAATGTCCACATTTGCCGTGACAAAATTTACCAAAATATTTGTCTGTGTGTAGCATATATTCTTAAATCTTTGACATGCACTAAAACCGCACCGAAATACGAGCGTTTGTGTTTTACATGTTTGAGCTTTGTAGTTACTCAATAGCTCCGAAAGTGTTTACGTTGTCTCTCCCACGCGTCTGGACCAATTTGCTGAATTAAAAATAGTTTGAAGCGTCATGATATCACTAGCCGAGGTAAATGCCTCGATTACATTTCGCACGACGGGATTACGTAAGCAGATGATCTCTCTGACTAGATTTCTTAGTTGAGAAAATGAATAGCAATAATTTACGATTTTCAAAATTGTGACTAATTTGGTATATAATAGCTTTCTTTATGTGTCTTGCTGTGCTTCTAACTGAAATAAACATAAATCAGAAATTCGTTGTAGACTTGCTTTTGCAAAACACATCGTACAGAATTCCATAATTCCCATTATTTGTACTTTGTTAGATAGCAGAGAATTTAATAGCCAGGAAATAATTTCGGAACTGAAATGCTGATTTCAAATCTACGAAATATTAAATAAAATCAAAATAAAGATATAAATTATGAAGAAAAATCGAGATTCCCTCGGAAATGAAAAAAAAATCGTTGAATTAAATAAAAAGAACTTGTAAAACTTTTGGAGATCAAAATGTTTTAAAAAGGACTGTAATAAAGAAGTAAGCCTTTTAAAAAAATCACCATTTTTAACTAATTAAAAATCCTACAAATATTTCGTGTTTCATGTACACGTTAGAAAAGAAAATTTCAGCAACTACTTTCAAGAATTTTGACTAGATTTTGCAGAAAGCGGCTTACGTTTGTAGAAAAAAACTTTCATTCTAAAATTAAAACATTCTACTACATATTTTAAATACAAAGTAGTTATATGATAATATCATTTGAATTCGTTTCTTGGCAACCGCAACTGTAGTAAATAAAGATGAAACGATTACTTAATAATTTTAAAGGAAACTTTCCAAAAATCTAATTTATTTCATTATTTGCAATATTAGCGCAAATATTGGACTACCTTCTGTTTTTTCATTTATTTGGCGCAATTATACTTCAGAAATGTTTAAGACCAAAATAAATTCATTTGCTTATATCACGTACAAAACTTAAAAACCCCTGCTCAGGAAACAGCTCTGAATAAATGGAATACTTAAAAAAAGTGGCTACACATCGCTAAAAGAGACATTGAATTGAAAATGTTTGTGGGCTTAATTGTCTAATTAAAATTAATAAATATCTTCAGATTGTTTACTTATCGAGAGTAAACCGCAGATTAATATGAAAAATACACCTATGCGTATAAATAAAACTGAACTCGGTGATTTTAGAATGACCATCTTGACGTAGATGATAGACTAACTTATTTGGACAATATATTGAAACATAATCAATAATTTTGTCCGTATGTTTTATGTTTGTCGAAGGGAAATTGACGAAACAGCTGAACCGATATTGCGTCATATGCAAAAAGATGAACAATTACTATGAGCTCAGTTTTTGGAGCAATTGCTTAGAGTGATATGTAAAAAAAATTTTTTTACTCACCAGGCAAATTTCAATGCTTGACATTAATCTCAATAGCTAAGCTAGGCCTCAAATTAATCCATTTATTGTATGGTAAATATCAAGATATGGCTTAAAGGTTAAATCTAAAAGATTTTTCTCGCGAAAAATTGGAACGCGAAACGCGTTTCGGAAACCAGTTTCGGGTTCTAAAAGTAATTATAAAGTGCTTTATCAACTCGATAAAGAAAGTATCGAACGAATAAAAAATTATTTTCTCAACTTTTTGCATATGATCCATTGATGATTCTTTAACAAACTTATAAATGTCATTAAATCCTGCCAACATAGACTTTGTTTCACATGGCGGTCTCCGAAATATTCGGGAAGTATCGCGTGAAATCCTATTCTTATTTTACCATCTGTCTCTAAGAAAGTGTTAAATTCGCTCTGATGGCCTTTTACGGGATAAAAGGGGTTATTTATGACTATAAAATAAACTTTGTTCCACTTCAAATTTTTCACGTACAACGTAGTAGCAAATGGTTGTGCACAGTGAGAAGTTTCAGCATTGTCTGTCTCGTGGAAGCTATTGAATGGAATTTAATTGGATTTCCATTCCTGTATATTTAAGAATAAAAAAATCTAATAAAATAATAGATTACTTACAACACAAAAATTTCTCTTTTTATAAAATTAGCATAGCTGCTTGTCTGTTTCCTAGTAGGTCTATACAAAAGTCCTGAGCAATTCGTGCTAACAAACTTTGTACAAGAAAGTAGCACTGTACGAGAAGTTATTTTGGAAATTCGGGCACAGCTTTTGAAATGGCTTGGCTCGAATAACGTGGTTGGTTGCATTGTGAATGCTCAGTGCTGGGAGAAATATCCTTAGGAAAGCTAACCTACTTAGGATTCCACATAAATCAAGATGCTTATGCTGTACAACTGAGTTCCCGCTAAAAGCTTTATTATAGCAATATAATACAAAACTAGGTGGTTCGTGGATCCTGGGTGCTGAAATTCTTCATTACACAATTCATCACAGCTATTAAAACCTTCCATACCAGGCGACGTTCTAACGCACAGCATTTCTGCAAGATGCCTAATTTATAATGTGAGATAAGTCGTTTTTAAACATGTGCCGACACCATCGCACAAGTTCCTTTCAAAATGCAATATTTCTCAGTTTTATCGTTGTATTAGCGACGTCCTGTTCTCAAGTGGAGCACACCCGCGCCTTCCTTGCTGCTCAACCACCGCTCATTTCATTCGCTCTCCGTCAGACGAACAATTCGCGACTGAAAAGCCTTAGGCCGTCGAAATTTAAAAGGCTGCGGACCCTAAGCCTACTTACGGCGCAATTCGTGGAAGTAATAGCTTAATAAGCATGCTGAGCTGGCAGAATTCTGGCGAGGTCGGTATAGATGTGTTGATCAGAATATTGATTGTTCCCTCAAATTTATCTAAAAACAGCTACTTAATGAATCGGAAATTATTTGGCACAGTCTACGCGTGCGGTTATAATTCATTCTTCATTTGTGGCCCGAATGAGTCGATAAAAGAAGTTTAGTAAATGAAACGAATTTTCTCCCTCCAGGGTCGGTTAGGCCAAAAATCTCAAATGTCCAGATTCAATTAGCGAACGAAATCGTTCATGCCACTCGACTCATTAGTTCACTATAATCTGAATTTTCATTCTTCTTATTCTGTTGTCTGCAGAAATCCAAAACCAAATGTTTCAATAATGACTTTTAACAAAGGAGTTTCCTATTACGGTTAAGCTTATTTAATTTAAAAGAAATTTCATTAGTACTGTAATAAAATCACTTCCTAATTTGATAAAGATCTGAACTCTGTTTTACTAGCCAATTAAGCATTCTCCAGTATTGAAATCATATCCTTGAATCTTCTAGCGCCCATAGGAACCCTAATGCCCAACCTCATTTATATAGAAATTTTTCCGTGAAAACTTTCTGAAGTATTTGCAATTAAAATGCCATTTTCATAAATCAGGAGCTCACATAGGGAGCGGCGAAGTAATAATTTTTTCCAAAGTCCCATTTCGTTGAGTTATCAAGTTGCATGTTCGGTGTTCATACAACATCGCCCTCGTCCAGTCGAATTAAAGTGTTGAAACGACAGTTGTGGCACACTTATCTGAACGTGATAATTTGCCTCCTTATGAGCCTGCGTGTTGCCTACACCCGCCAATTATTTTGACTAAGATTGCCTTCAATACACCCTTCATTACAACGCAAGCAAGGACAACGCTGTGCTGGTACCTTGGCGGTAAAGAAGTTTATTTTCCTCCGAAGAATTACAATATCATAAAAATTTGTAAGTAAAGCATTTTGTCATGAACATTTGAAATATTATATGATTATTTACCTTAACTTTGCAAACATATCTTAACATGTGCAAGAAAAATTAAAGGGTACCCGGTCATGTGAGTCGAACTCACGTGAGGAGTGTTCTGCATGATAACTTTAATCTGCAAATTTTTGTTTTGCTGAAAATTCGGCCATAAGGTAATTTAATGTGTCTGCTTTATTTTGTATTGATTTAAACAAGATATTTACACAGAAATACCTAGGAAAATTAATAAATCATTAGTGGTACACCATTTTCATGCTTTCAATCTTTCCTCTAAAAAAGAGAACGTTCTGTATCCATCGCGTATGTGTATATGCCCGCGATTTCATCAAGAAGTATTAGATAAATTTAGACTTGGTTTTTATAGTCTGTGCACAGACGTATTCCCTTTTGTAGGTTTTAGTATATAAAACATCACGCGTACACCACCATAAGAAGTTGCACAACCGTGTCGACACGAAATCATCAAGAAGTTGTGTATTTCCACCCAGAATTCCTACAATTTCCCAAATCTAATAGGTCATGTTTGGTCAAACTTTTCATATTCGCATTAGTAGTTTCGAATTTAAATTTAAACAAAAGAATTTTCGAGATAGAAACAATTGTTTTTGAGCATGTTTTAAGGTTTTTAACTTAAGTTTTCGTCAATTTTTAGGATTTTCCCAGGAAGTATTGATCCAATTTGAATGAATCCCTTTTTAGATTATTTGATAGGTTGCAAGCACATTTTTTTTTAAATTATTGTCTACTTTCTGAAAAATACTTACAAAATAGATTTTAATAGGACTTCAAATCACTTTGAGATTTAAAATATAAACACTAAATTTTTCTGTTTTCCTTGTCTTATTTGTCTTTATACATGATGGCAGCATAAAACACAAGAATATTTAAATTCTGCAGTGTTTCTGTAAGGTACAAAGCAAATAAATTACATACAATTTTATGAGTACTGTTTTATCTGCTCCGCATATGCAATTTCAACAGCTTTGATTTATTGAAATCAGATGGACAACATTTTAATTACTATTTTTGTTACAATGTTTTTAAAAAATGTTTAACAAACAGTTCTTTGAGAAAAAAATTAATACTGCTTATTGTTCTTTGTACTAAAACTTGTTAAAACACCGAAGTAAAAATATGTTTCCCGACATCTCCTTTATTAATTTTAAATGAATTTATGAATCTGTAGAAGTCTGTTTGTTGAGACCGCGAAGCTTTGTTTATGAAAAATCAGAATTCAGTGCGTCAGATGTTAAAACAAAATAAATTTGTTTATCCAATAAGCAGGGTTCTTCAGAAAACTTTTATAATTTATGGGGAAAACAACGATAATACCAAAAGGTGCGAATAAACAGAAAATGCCGACATACTAATACGAATTTTTTTTGAATTTACGAACTAGCAAACCTACTTGGAACCCTGACTGCAGAGGAAACATTTCTGTTCGCATATCATTAGACTGGTAAAACCTTGCATAAGTGTGCATTTGTCCGCAAAACGCTTTCCCACCCAGAAATGATTTGGCGTTATTAGTAAAAACGAAAAGTTATTGGCGACTTTCAAGGGAACTGGAATAATTCGGTCAAGTAGTTTAAGTGGGAATTGTGTGATATCATCCCTCCCAAAATTCCCAATGAGTCTTTGGAATCCCCAGTAAGTGTGCCATTAAACCTTGGCGGCATAAATTGATGTCTGTAAAACTCTGGCTTTTTCTGCACAGCAATAAATCCTAAGAAAATAAGGTCGTCAAAGGAAGAAAATATCTAGGAAACGTTCGTAAAACTTGCGCGGCTAATAACTAAGTAAATTGCTCTACCAATAGCGGAAGTTTCTCCGAAGAAGGCCAAGGCCGACGCAAAGTAATTTCCAGTCAGTGTCATCACCGGCCTTGGGCTGAATCGATATTCCTCTGGGCTCCGGCACACGGGTCTGAGTCTTGGGTCTCGCTAGGCCGAGATGTGTGGTTATGTAATTGCCTATGGTCTTTCAACCCCGCGGCCCACCAGCCTTGAACATTAGCGGAGGATTACCACAACAGAAGACTTTAGGTCATTATGAGGGAAAACCTCACCCTTAGGTACTGACGAGTTAAGAAATTATCGGGCTTCGAAGGCAGTTAACTATGAGGGTGATGGTGCGCACTGTAAATAAAGCTAAAACTTGCGGATGAACGAAATTTTTTCAAACATAAAAATAATATTGATATAGTTTACGGAATTCTAAACACTTCTCAAAAAATTGAATAGCTAAAAGTGATCAACACATCTACTTAAAACAATCAATGAAATAGTCAAATAAAAAGTTTCTTACAGCCAAAGCTGCCAAAATTCGAATTCGTTTTTATCTTGTCGCTCGCGACTTCGTCCGTGAAAAGTGTATCTTAAACTGAATAGGCGTCGTCTTCTGCATTGTTTTTAACTTTTTATCCATTATGTCAGGTGTTACGACATGTATCATATATCCTGTGTCCTTCAGGACACTATGAGTAATACTACATGATGAGAAGCTCACGGGAATCGTACTTACCAATTTTGCGTCGAATTATATCTACGCCATACTGTTAAGTTATTAGATTTTTTTTATTATTTCAAACAACACACTGAACAGGACAATCTCTAGAAAATTTCATTTATTATCGCTAAATGATTAATCCAAATTAATCAAATCTCAATGTAGCAATCCAAAAATTCGTTATATCTGTGACTTGCAAAAATAAAACTACTGACAAAGTGACCAGAGGCCATGACTACATCCGGCCCTTACGATTTACGAGTACATAGCAATCTTTTGATCGATGTGCAGCATAAATAATTCAGGGATATCCGAATACAGTTCCCGTAATTGTTGGAATTGTTTGATTTAGCAAATGCTTTCTGTTATTGAGTAGGGCGCTATTATCCCTCTGATTAAGTACACATTGATTTTCTTGTATAACACCCAGCAGGTGTAGTCAGAAGACTTTGTTAGTTCCATCCTTGAGGGTATTCGAAATCAATAAGCGAATTCCGTGCAAATAAATGGTCGGGAATATTGATGCAGTTCATCACAAGGGTCTAGGCAGTTTTGCAATATAACGCTATATCTTATATCAATACTGTCTTTATTTACTTGAAGATGTAGCAGCGGCTTCAGTTTTTCCTTAGAATTTCAATGATTAAAAGGTTCGCAAAACAACCCAGAGTTGAAGGGCCTTGACCATCTTCGGCACTGGTAGAGCTTCCCCTTGAAAAATCGCGCAAAGTTCTGAAAAAATTGTATAAGAATACCGTTCGAGCAAATCGATAGACTGTCTAGAAAGAAACAAAAGCAATAAAAATTGGTGCGACTAACGACGTATCTCCTTATCGATGGCTAGTTGGCTTATCCAATATTGCAGACAATGCTCCTAATCAATTGTTACAGCAACAAATTGGTTTTTGCTTTCGTTACTTCCTGTTCTTTTAGTGCTTCTCCGACGTCACCAGAGCCTAGTGGGGTTGCACTCTGGAAGAATCGTCTATTAATAAATTCTTTATTGGATTGAATTGCGGCTAGAGTTTTGAAGACCATCTACTCACATATTGTTAAAATTCACTCAGCTGATGTCAACCATGTGCGATATTTGTGCATTACTGAAGAGGCTTCTGCTACCACAACCACGCCAAATTGTGTTAAACAGAAAAATATTGTATATTTATTATTATTTTTTTTATAATTTACTTAATTAATTAATAAATATCGGCTCATCATTTAATTAGTATTTCAGTTCAACTGTGTTTCTATGTTCCGTGTTTCTAAGCCCTTAAATAAAGGCACATGACAAATTTGCGAGAATTGTTCCTTTTCATAATGAAAGTGGTAACTAATGCCCGATAGAAATGAAAATGGTCATTTTAAAAACTTTTCAAATAAATTTTCGAATAAATTCAATTATGTTACAAGTTTATCATACTAAAGTAGAAAGACCCCGATAAATCAAAATAGTTAGACGATATAGGCAATAAATATTTTCAACACTTAAAAAAAACAGTGGACACGCTCTAATCCGGCATGGTTGGATTATGAGATTTTCGGGACTTTAGAATACTGCGATCTACCCCCTATTGTCCGAAAAATTTCATAAGAAGTATCTTGTAATCCGACAAGTAGATTAAGATTGTACGTCCGCGCGACAGGCAAGTCGGCATGTGGCAAGTATTTGGAAGTGAAGCTCTACAATATTCAACAATTTACATGGTAATTTCAAAAAATCATGTAAACTCTTTCCTAGTTTTGAAGATTATCATTATCTTTTAAATTGGGTTTATTAAAAACACAATGGCCTAGGAAATGTGGGTTCTCAAACATTTTTTAATGCTTTTATGGATAAAAAAACAGAAAACAGAAAATATTGCTCGAAGGTTTTAAATACGAAACAATTAGCCTTGATTCTCACAAGTAGAGATAGTTCGATCAGAACTAGTATTTAACATTGTAAATAAAACAAAAATATTGGCTGCATTGAATTTTTCAACCCAATTGAAGTCAATAGCCGCTTAAGATGGTACAATAATTCAGTCCTCTTATTTATGTTTTTGGTAATACTCATTTCTTCCGCCTAGATATGAAATCTTCGTGGTTACTAATAGTTCATGTATATTCGCCTACCGTTTTACTTTTTTTAAATTGAGACCAGAAAGTGCCTTATAAACTTACCAATTTAATGGCGTTTACATGTTTTATTGTGTTTTTCGCTTCAATCAGTTAATGGACAGACAAATTCCAATGGGGATCCATTTAATTAAACTTAACTTATAACCGCTGCCTTAACGTCTAACGTAAAGGCATGTATCGGTTAATTCTGGAAGTTGTTTCAGGCCAAATAAAAGTTCATATCCCCGAAATCCCCGACCCAATCCGCTTACCCAAGGGAAAGCATTTAATGGCAATATTGATCGCATTAAAATTTATTTTCTGACACGTGTGCAAGCACCCAAAAATTGTTTATGGAAGATATTACAGTTGAGGAAAAAAATTAATTTAAAATTGATTTAGGTTTCACATTTGTTTTGCATATTTATAAAAGCTCATTGAAATTCTATACTACACCATGATAGATGAATAACGAAATATCCATATCCATATTATAAATAATTTACCTTTGCTCAAATTATGGCGGAGATTATGTTCTGATATGGCCAAAATATTAATTATCTTTTGCCAAGGTGTGTTAATGGTCCAAATTAAAACACTTTTTTCAAATTGACTTTCAATTAAGTTAAGGATGTTAGATTACAAAACAATCAAGTGAGTCAATGGACATGATGACGAAGGGTGAACTAGTAATACTGTGATTACTCTCAGATATATTGAGCTAAATAATTTAATCTCCAAAAATAAGTCGAAATTGCTTAATTTGACTTGCAGCTGTTGGCTGTGCATATCACAGCGCACAAATTAACTAATTCCAATAAATCATGGACTGAATCAAAGTGATAATTTGTTTCACTGCAAAAAGGTTAAATTAAAACAATTATGTTAATTTGAATATGGTCCATTATTCATGACAAGATATGATGCGGGGTGTATTTCGTTTTGTATCAGTTGTAAATAATTGATGACGATTCCAAACATGCAAGCAAATTATTTTCAGGATGAATGAATTTTTTACTAGTCCCACCCACGATTGTCTTTTGTTTTTTTTTTGTTGAAAAAACATATTTCGCCTATTTGCTTTATATTCATTTTCATAAAAAATAATTCGTTTGATTTGGATAAAGCTTCTTAATATAAATTTTTGAAATCTCCAGCAGATTTTAATCACATTACTAAAATTTTGCCTGTTCGTGTATAGTTTAATTCAATATTTGATAAACTTCTGGGATTTTTGCTCTTTCGAAGAGATAATTGGAATGGGCATAACAATTTAATTAATAATGTCATGTATATTCAGATGTTTTTATCTATTTCAAAAACTCTCTGTAAACTTCTTTTTCAATTTTACAATTTACATATTATTAACACGCGAAATTCAATATAAAATTTAAACTAATACACTTATGTTTTATGATTTCTTATGATAATTTATGATAATTTTTCTTAGACCGATGCTCAATTTTTTCTCAGCAAAACCACGAATATTATTTTGATTTCATAGTCATTTTACAATAAAAAGCCAACTATTCTATAACATTTTACAAGTATATAAAAACCTCGACTTTAAATTGCTGAAATTTTCATTCATGAGTAATATTTTCGAGTTTATTAAACCAGAAAAGCTTTTGGCGAAATAAATATTCGTGCAGAAATAAGGAAAATCCTCATTTTTTGTTCCGTTTGAATTAAAGTACTTTTCCTTGCTACATTGACGCTCGAGTAGGATTGAGTGTTTTTATTAGCTTCGTTCCAGAAATGGACCTTTGTGGGTCTCCTGCATGGTGCAGACATGCTGATAATTATTTGTTTTCGTTCTAAAAGCAGAAAATTGTTAACACCGACATTGTTTACAGCCCAACGACAAGATATATAGGGAAAAGGTTTCAAAAGTGAATGCCCAAGAAATAAATAACTCGACAAGCTTTTCCTGTAGAGTTGAAATATATGTGTTTATCCACAATCTGCAGACTGGCCTTGCCCACGAAAAAGGAACAAAACTATCTCTAAGTTCTGCAGGAAGTCGGGAAATGTAAAGTTGTTTGTAGCTACACTATGGAGGGCGTACTTGAGGGAATCGCCGAATATTTACATTCGCTGGGATTTCTTCCCCCTTTTGGAAATGTTCTTTTGACGCAGACCTGCTTTACATTTACCAAAAGTGTGATGAATTTTCCAGTTTGTTGCATTTTCTTTACTTTGATTTTTTGTAGCAGCTCCGAACTTTTGAAAGACAGGAGAATAAACCAAGATCTTTTTCCTGAATAGCATGGGCTAAAAGTAGGTCTATTGAAGAGTTTGCCCTTTCCTTATTCTCGTTTTTTTTTTTTACATTACCCACGTCATTTTAGGCAAACTCCACATTTACTTAAGAGGATCTAATTTTAAATAGTGTTCAATAATTTGTGACAGAGACTATTAATAGAATTTCTCTAACTTCTCAACTGCATATAATTTATTTTTCTGTACTAAATACTATTAGAATAAAGGGCAATCGTAACCTTCAAATTAATTAAGTACATAAAATAATTAGTTGCCTTGTTCAATTTACTTTAAAAGAAAAAAAGGCAAAAAGGTAAATAATTACAAACTTTTCTTGTGGGGTAAATTAACCACAATGTGCCTTGCAGAGATTCAGAAAAAATCGCTGAAACAGCCTTAAGCGTTTCAGAAGCAAGGTCAGTGGCATGTCCCCATAGCATGACGTGTAAATATGCAAACTTCAGGAATAATTAGCTAAAAGTTTCACCAGGAACACCCACGTCGGAGGGTTTGTAATAATCCATAACTCCGTCGGTTGCGTGCACTTCGGCTCTTTACTCAACTTTAATAAGGGTTCGTGAATTCACGACACATTGGCCATTCAACAACCGATTGACTTCAAAATCAAAATCCTGCAGGGAATAAAGGAAACAATCGTTGGGCTCACCTACGGGCATAAAATCGACTAGCAACTGGGATTTCACGGATATCTGAATCGGTTCTATCATTTCAAAACAAAACTTTACTCCTGTGGCGAACCCTATTCTTTCCACATGAGTACTTTCTCATGTTATTAAATCTTTTTTAACCTGGTGTAATATAAGCGGCCTTATTAAATTACATAAATGCAATTTGAATCTGCCCACACGTATACTCACGACACGTGTCAGTGATAATTAGAGCTACCTTAATTCCCCTTTTGCGTGCTTTGCTTAACCTGCGACAGTTTCATTGGTTTAAAATGCTTCGACCACGTTTTTGCTTCTTTTAAAATTTAATCATTTTCATAATTTTTAGAAAGGCCGTGTTTAGACCATGGAATATTAATAGTTAAGAAAAATAATAAAAGGATAAATATCCGTGGATATGTTTTTCAAATTTTTGGCATAGTCATTTAATCAGAAGTGAAAATTTAATCACTTTCACTTTTCAATAATTTTATTATGAAGCATGTGGTACGGAATTATCTTTAAATTGCGTGGCTTGAGTAGATGCTCCAGTGACTCAGGCGGGAGTCTCGTCCAGACAGACAGCAAAAAGTCTATGGTTTGGTCTATAAAGTGCATGCAATGCTTTTGTTGCTTTTTATTGCAGAAATTTCAACTTTAGAATTACGCGGAAATTTCAATATATCTCCACCGACTACGGTACCCCGAACCCAGAAAGTTTACATACATATATACATATATACTCCTACTTATCTGTACATATACAAAATCAGTTCAGTTATTTCAAATTTATCGTATTTATTAAAATTGGAAATTGGCATCTTGGAGCATCTAGTAAAATACACGGTACAGTTCTATGCGTATTTGCACGCTATACTTCTTAAAACTATTTTAAGTCTTCGATGGTAGATTTGTTAAGAAATACGTACTATCACTTAATTTATTTGCAAAATCAATAATATTTTCACAATGATGTCATTATTGTTTGTTTCTCCATAACGAGTATTCTCGTTAAATATCATTAAAAGCTTAATTGGTATTCATAGAATGTTTGACCTGATTTTCAGTAGAATAGTTCGCCGACGCAAACGTTGATGAGAAGCTAAGACAAAACACGATAAAAATAAAAGGAGTTCTAAATATAAGATATTGGAAACCGAATGAGATTAAAGGGCGGCTATAAATTCAATGACTTTATGACCGTTTTAAATGACCATAAAGGCAATTGGTTTTATAGCCAAATAAAAGTGGACAGATTTTTTCACTGTGATACTCCCAAATTATCTTTTAACAATTCCGCCTGGTCATAAAAGTACTTAATAAGTACCCTAAAAAATATATTCTATAGACATAATTACTTTTATCTCGTACTAAGTTGTCTTATGTATGTATTTTATGGTACATTTAATTATTGTCGAAAAGAGTAATAAACACATAAATATACATATAATAGATAAATAGAAAATGTTAGGGATGTTTCTACGTCCATATGAGGCGAAGTTGTAGTGAAATTGATTTATTGATGGTATAATAGAAATAACAATATTCAATTACTAGATTTATTTTTGTCTAAACATTTTGGATGTGATATAATTGTAATAAAAAAGAAAAATCTTACAAGTATATTTTCTCGATTTTTGTTTTATTATTCGGCCATTCGAAGATGCCAGAATTCCTAAAAACTTCTACGCCAAAGGTGCCGATATCTGTCGTATTTTACTTTGAAAAGTATTGTACTAATGATTACGTGAATTTCTTATAATTTTTCTAAGTTTTTTTTATTTTTGTTTAAAATTATAACAGTTTTATAGGGATTTTTTCAATAATGTTCCAAATTATCATGTAGTCCATAACATTTAATTTTTTTACCTCATTAAATTGTTTAGCAAATGCCTTAAGTTGGACGCTTACATATCTGGTCATTGTTTGATTTTAATTAGTCATGCTGAGAGAGATTTCTAAACCTAAATTCCATAGTTTACAGATTAATGATATTTATTAGAATTCTTAAAACTTCCCTGCTTTAGATGTGACCCTGGACAAATTTCTTTTCAAATTTAAATTCCCTTAAAAATCACATATGACATCCGCTTCCAAGGACCATTCATTCTCTGCAGATGATGCGCAGATAACGAGCGACAAAGACATCGGTTTGCTAAGATAATGGGGAATGGTGAGTATGAGCATCACAACAAGTATTTTTTCAAGTTGTCCTCAAACTTGAAATCGAGTGTTTTTGAAGCACGTCTGTGCAACAGGTTGCAGGTTCGCCAGTAGCGAAAATAAAAAACTGCAGGTACTATGCAAACAGACGCCATTTACAAGTGCTACTTCAACAAGGGAACAAGAATTGTTTGCGCCGCCCCCTCGCCTTTGTAAAGAGTTGAGATGGGGATCTCATTACTCCCGAGAGCCCCTCAAGTCTTTGGAATCCTGACTTTACGGTAGGCTTCCTTTCAGCGGTAGGGAGTTCATAATTGACACAGTGAGGGGTAAATAAACAATTCCTACTGAAAACAACATTTGCCCGCCGTTTTATTTTGTTTCTGCATTTCCTCGATGATACGAATGTATCTCCTAATAAAGCCGAGGGAAGGCGGGGAAATTTTAATTTTTTGCAATTAAGCGCTTGAATACTGACAACTGCCTTTTATCAAGATTAAGGAGTAGCGGAAGTTAATTTAATTTTGCTGGCTGCTTGCTAATTGCAGCCGTTCCTTGTTTGCACCATCTTCGAGTACGATTCCACTTCGCTAGCTCCGAAACCTCGTAACGTTCCAGTTGTTTGCGTGCATGTGGAAATAACTGGGAAGATTTCTACAAATTAATACGTCGGTAGACAAAACCCAAATAATCAGAATGCGAGATCATAGAGACAGATGGTTATTCAATTTCTGTATATAATTTTCAAAACGAGTTTCACTCAGTGCTTCAAATGGCGCGAGATTCAACTTCAAAACATTTTGGGACGTTCGAGAATAATTGGGCAGTTGCAGAAAATATAAGTTTGATTGTCACGAATAAATACCTGTTCGCGAGAACTAGCACAAGTTTTGTGTTGAATCCAAAAGTCAGGAAAACTATGACGAAGGTCTAATAAATCTGACGACAAAAGGCCAAATTCTCTGAAATTAAATTTTCAATATAATCCTCGGTGTGCTGTTGAGAATACCTCACCTTGTGTACTCTATTCGCACCGAGACACGAAGGGTGATCAATATGCCTACTGCAAAATTATTCTGTGTTTATTATTGAACCAAAAATATCAGAGACTTGTTTGCGTTACTCTTTTGTTTTTCATTTTTCTTATTTAGCTGGTTGCTAATTGCTGAAGTCTATAAAAATACTTGATATGTTGCCAAACGATTGTAATATATCACTTGTTCAATGTTTTATTGCTTTGAATAAATGACATGCTTTGATTTTCAAATTCTTATTAAAGGTTAAATGTGAATCGCTATTTGTACTGACTGGTATAAATAGGCAGCACACTAGCTTTCACAGAAATTACATTTCACGCCTATTTTGTCTGCTTTGATTGCGAGAATTGACTTTACATTCGCACTTATAATTACAGAATTACTCATATAATAGACACTAAATACCGAGCTGAGTGTGTTGAAGCAGAATATTTAATTTAAATTTTATATCGTAACTATATTATTGACGTGCAAATTTAGCGCTTAAATTGATATAATTTTTTAAATGATTCAAAGATACGTAAAAAAGTTAATCATTTGACTCAATCGTCCAGGGTTTCATATCATTTTATCTGTTTTTGTATTGATGCCCGCGAAATCTCCAAAAGTGGCAACATCCTACAGTACAGATCTACAAAATGATACTTTCATGTAGTCAGGATGAAAATATTTCCCATTTACCACTTTGAGGTCTAAAATTGAGTTTATAAATTTTCTTCTAGCCCTCAAAAGCCTCATAAAAATGAAAATATTAAACCCACAAAAGCCCTCAAAACCTTCTTAATTCACAATTTACCCTCAAAACTCGGATAACTGCAAAAATATATGCAAAAATATAAAGTTTTTAGTTCTATTTATCATGAAATGAAAAAAATGGCAAATAATATTCACTTTACCTAATTTTGCACACGACTCAGTTCAATTATTCTATTCCAAAATTATTTGCAACATTTGTTTCGAAAATTTAATAATTTAAAAATAAAACTTGAAACAGAAGTAAGATAAAAAAATTTATAAATATTTGTGTAGATTTATAAATATTACTTGCTATTGTTTTCATTTTATAATAAACAAAACTAAAAATTGTATACTTAGCAAGTTTTGTAAATGCTTTCACTAAGTAATAAGTGAATTTTATTAAAATTATTCAATACAGAATTATTTCATACTCTAAATATATATAAATTGTGATTTTTATGAACAGATAGGTTAAATCATAAGAGATATTTTTAAATAAGAAAAAATAAATACAATCTAATTAATAAAATATTGAAAATACTGCGGAATAAATAATTTTATTAGGATTTGAAGAACTTTGTTTAAACTGCTTGATATTTTTGAAAAATAAGTCGATACAAATCACTGCAAAAAGGTCGGAGTTAAACTGTGAAGCGCTTCATTCTGATTAAATAGTGAACATTCGTTTTTACAATGATTTTCACTTATTCATCTTCAGATAAAATCACCAAATTGAAAGTTTTGAGACCTTGACTTGAATTAAAATAAATATGGAGCTCTAATGTAACCCTCTAACATTTCATTGAGGATTTTGTGATTTCCGCTTCAGTTAAAGTAATCATATATAATCCCATATAATCCTCAAAAACCTCATTTAGAATTTTGAGGGCTTAATTTGAAGTTTGTTCATCGTCTTCTTGAGGATTTTGAGTTCTTTATTCCGGTTAGAACTTTTAAAAAACTTTTATTTGGTCCTCAAAGTTTTCGTTGAGGCTTTAATAGAACTAAATCCATGTTAAATTCTAGGTGGCAAGTTACTACATCAAAATAATGAGAACCTTTGAAATTTAAAAACAAACTAAAATTTCCACTCGGAATGTATCTCTATCTAGGATTTTAATTTAAAATTTGTGCGTTTTCTCAATTGCATGTTTCCATAGGACGGCACTTTAAACAATGAAATTCCCTTGTACTTTAATCGTAGCCTAAGCCTTAGACTCTAAGACCTAAGCTTTTACTTGAGCAATAATGTAGGATTTTTAGTGTTATTTGCAAAGAGAAAATTATTTTATAATAAACACACACAATTTAAATTTACTTTTACTTTAACTTTTGCAAAGTATTTCTTCGGAAACCGAATTAAAAAAGTTTTTCAGGAGGATTTACCATACAAGGAAATAAGGGTCAAGCATTTTTGCTCTATACTCCTAGAAAGGCTGAACAAAATACTAGAAATAATTAAATGGTATATAAATAAGGGGTCGTTTGATTAACTATCATAAACTTTCATTATATGATAATTACAGCGTAGTAAAAACCCATGAAAAGGCAATCCCCTCTCTAGTCTTCCGTGTTCAGTTATAATTTTTATTCCAAATAGTCTTGTACCACGTGATGAAACGTTCCATTCGTCCAGGAAACGAACACGAAATATGTCCACTTTGTAAGAATTCATGATATAAATTTTAAGTGTCCGTTGTGAGTTCTACATTACAATAAAAGTAAATAACGAGTGAGCTACACAAAAAGAGGACCTTTTGAAGTTTCCAAATCAACGCCACTCCAGGCTAAATAAGAAAATGAGCAGATGAGTGGCCTGAGAGAAAGTCAATTAGAAATTCTGAATAGCTTAATTTAATTAGTCCTGTCCGTCCCCGTCAGTGAATTCCTCTTTATCGATTTCGTATACTTAATCAGTAAGCCTTCGGCGTTTCCATTAGCTGAATTGTGGTTACAACCGATAAGGTATGGGACGATAAAAAGAAAGGAGCGTCTCAGTACCGGGGCGTGGGCAGTTAATCAATACCTTACACGAAATGGAATACTGACATATTAAGACACGGAAGGTACCCGGCGTCGGCACGGTGAGGAACCAGCACTTCCGCATACGGCGGGAAACAGAACGGCTTAAGGTTTAAACGGGTAAATCAATATTTTTATACAAAATTGAGCGCACGCTAACTTTATTAGTTCGGTACCTATCATTTTCTTTAAATATTTGATATTACCGTGATAGTGCGGCTACACCGACTGCATTTTTCTAAATGAGCATATTTTACTCCCACCAATTTTATACAATATAACACAAATTACATGACTCCTTTTAAATTGATTAATTACAAAACAAATAATTTAGAGTATGATCGATTAGTAATAGTATCACAAAGAAAATTAACAATAAATCATAACTATAAATATCGTATCGAGTCTGTTATATTTAACTATCAATCAACAAATTCTTTGACCACTAGTTTTGCTAAACAGATTATGCTATCTTTACTGGAAGACTGTCATTAGTCGGACCATTTATTATTTTTATATTGTTCCTTAAGGAACGACAAGCACAAATAGTTGACATTGATTATCGATTTCTACAAAATTGAAGTATTTCCATAAAAAGTGTAGTAAAATGTCATCAGATTGTCGCGTTTTGTCTCAAGTATCATCTTTTTATCATTTTCAACGCTATTTCTTGTCCTTATGTTGTCGTGCATCTCCGTCGATACTTCGATTAGTTGCATAACTCATTACAGAAGATAGAAGAGAGTCATTTAATTTTCATCAGCGCTTCTACTTAAATAAGATATTTTCTTTTTATATTAGTAAGATAATTTATTTCAGATAGATTCGTAGCGATAGCCATGTTTAATATCTACCTTCATTAAATGTTATAATACTAGCCTAATGATAGTTTGGACGATAGGATAAAGCTGTTGACGTAATTAGTTCCTGAATAAAAAAACGATTCCACTTTAATATAATTTTAACGAACAAACGTAAGCAAAAAGTCATCTAGTCATGAAGTGCAGTGGATTTTATTTGCATATAAGAATAATAAACATGTTTAAAGCTTCTTAGCAATCAAATCCGTATATAATACATGTCACCACGTACATTTCTCAATAATAGTTAATATGAAAACTTTGCAGCTAAAATTGAGTTCCTAGATTTTGTAATTGAATAGACGGAAATTACCTTTAGATCCTTTACATCCTTTTCAACAAAGAGGTGTAGTGTTTATTTTTTATTAATTTTATAACTTTTTAAAATTAGGAAAACTTTACAAAGGAGAAAACGTATATTCAGAAACTTGTTAAACTTGTTTAGATTTCTAATGGCCCTACTATAATTACACTTAATTTAGTTATGTAAGATTTCATTTACTATTTTAACTCCAAACTCTCCTCAGTATTTGTTAAAATTAGAACGATAGTTTAGCTCTGTTTATCTCTGAAAATACTCTGAACTTACTGCACTTAAAAGTCTGAAATATTCTTCAATATAAATTTAATTTGTACCTTAAAGTCCTCTGGATGGGTTTCGTGGCATAGAGGCGAAATTAAGAATAATTCGAATTATTTGCAGCATTCTGTTCTCGGTGATTGCACTCCATGGGGCAATTTCGGCGTTCCTTGAAACCCCTTTTCAGACAATCGCACAATCGTTTGGGTCTTCTTTACAAATTTAGTCTTTTCCGAAAAATAAGATTCGACAGCGAGAACAATTCAGAGCACTCGAAATTTTCTTAAAAGAATGGAAAATCAATTTGGTGATAGGATCATAAAGGAGGGAAAATGGAACAGGCCCGTCTTTGTGGTGGCTCATTCAGGCGGTACTAAAATCTCTGAGACTTACTGAATGAACGAAATGGAACCTGGATCCATGAATATTTCTCAGTAGGATTTCACTCCCGATGTTCGGGAATAATTCAATGAAATTCTGCAATTAGATTTGACTCCTTCCGTTCTCGAACAGTACCGGAGCAAGTCAATTTCTTGTATTCAGCATGGAGTGTTTGATTCAAACTGATATTGTTAAATCTTTTGTAATTCAATTTCTCTTTCTCAAGGGGAAGTCGAAATAAAAAAACAAAAGATTCAAAAGTCAGTAGATGTGGTGCTTTGTGGCGTTTTCGATCGCATTTAATCACCAATTCTGCCAAAATTAGAAATATAATGCATACATTGGAAAAATTGGAAAGTGTAAGGATTGTTATTAAAAATGTAAACAATATATGTACATATCATGCATATGATTAAATAGTAATATTGTCGATTTGTTACACTTAAACATCGAAATCGCTCATTTAGGGAAAAAATAATCCCCAATGTTTTGTGGACAGTGCTCGTTGTCCAAAGTTCGAAATGAAATAATATTTTGGTTTGTGGATGGCTTTGATTGTCTACAACTCGATATGGCAAAAATATACGATCCATAACACGTTCTGAATAATTGAAAGCGCTCTCGAAGCGAATCAATTAACTGATTTCTAAAAATATGCGATAAAAAGAAAACTAAAGTCATTAGATTTGTTGTTTGTTCTTTTATATCCCGTAGTATATGAGCCGCTTCGATCGTCTGTTTGGCAATAATATCGAGAATTTTCAGTCGCGGTTTTATTTGATTTCCCTATTATTTTTCCATTTCCTCCAATAATAATGATATCGAATCTTTTCAAGCTTCTAAATTGTTTAGATAAAGATGTAGTGTATTTCAATTGTGTTGCTTCTCTTACTTCACTAATAACTTTATTATAAAGTTCACGGGTATCACTTTTGTTTATAATTTTTTAATTGTTCGTCAAACCTATGCTTCATCTTGAGTTTTTTTTTTTTGTTTTTAATTAAAACTGTAGAGCACTCAAGAAGAGTCATAAACAAAATGACAAACTTGAACATGATTCATTCGCTTTGTGAGCGTTTCAAGTTACTCAGAACGCGTTATGGACGGTATATTTTTGCTGCATCGCGTTGTGGACATAAAAAGCATCCACAAACCGAAATATTATCTCACTTCAAAATTTGGACAATATTTCAATGTTTGAGCGTACATACAAATTGAATTAAAGCAGCATCTCCTGTTTCAATGTACTTTTATGAGAATTGGAGATTTAATATTTTCATTTTTGTACTTTTTTACAATGTTTACACTTTTACAATTTTTTTACAACTTTTTTAAACAAATGGGATAGTCTAGATATTTTATATTAGTAATGGAAATCGCAGCTAAATTTGTTTAGGTACCAGTTTTCACATGGTGCAAGTATAAACAGAAAAAAGGACAACAATTTTAGAATTACTTAAACACTATTTTGAAATTTCAAAAAAATCAAGTGTTTTGCTAAAATGAATTAATATACTGTTAACAATAATAAAAACTTTATTGAATTAAAGAATTCAATCAATTAATGATTATTAAACTCAAGGTTCTGAACACTCGGAAAACTCTAAGAGTGTTTTTCTCTCGTTTTAGCTGCTACAACTTGATTGATTTAAATTTTTAGGAAATTTTCTCTTTGAGTTATTTAAAATCGTATCCTACGATTTTGTAAAATAAAAAATGTCACCCTATTTATGATAATTGTATAAAATTTTTTTAACTTTGTTACCTGTTTTGTTTTGCTGTGTTGTTAAATCATGTGTGTTCAATGCAATTTACAAAAGTAAAATAAAAAAGTAGAAATCATTTTAAATTCAAAATTGCTCCTCTTTTCCTTTACACTCTTTGAATTGCAGAGCCAAATTTCTTGAGTTCAACCACGAAAAGTTGCTGAAATGATATCGCACCCGTTCAAGTTTGACCTATCTCAGAAAATTAAAAACGTGACAAGGAAGATTGCTTTCCCACGTAGTACTCATTTCAGTTGTAAGTACTTCTTGGGTCAATACACACGCGGCAAGTGTTAAAGTAAGAAATTCCCTTATCTACAACAGAGAGAAGAAAAATCAAGGGCAGATTAATTACATTTTTCCACTTGGCTTGCGTATTACGAAAACTACTTTATCAATTTCATGACGGGTGATCTTCAAGTGTAACGAAAAATGTTTGCATCCAACACTTCTGCACAAACACAACCACATTTTGTTAAAGCCTTGCTTGAAAAGTTTGCGTAATATTAAATTGCAAATTCATTTTGCGTCGCTGAGAATATTTCCTCTGCTCCTTTAATCAGGTATCATGCTAACGCATTTTAATTTTTATTATACAAAGTCAACTTTGAAATATTGTTTTCACTTGGAATCTGTATTTGGAGTTTTTCGAAAGAATATCAACCTCCTTCAAGGCAAATTTTTTTTTTTGAATATATTCATAAAGTGGGAAACGTTGAATTCGTACTCCTCGTTAATATTCATAGAATTTTTGTCATAAATCTTTTCTGAAAGGTTATGTTCAAATGACCACAGACATGATGGACTTGTTATTTTAATCTTACTAGAAGGCAAGTTCTAAGTTCTTTCTTGCCGTAAAACATTTGTGACGTATCTTCAAAAATCATTCTAGATTTTTTGTGTTCATGCATGAGGTAAACTAATTAAGGTTGAAGTAATTAATTATTTCATGTTCAAATATGTAAATATACATGAAACATAGAAAGGATATATGCATACGATAAAAATTCCCATTTACGCCTATATCGATTTACCTTCGTCTATATTTTAAATCAAAAAAATTATTGACAACATTACCTTTAAAAACAGAAAATCCATTTTGGTATTGGACGGCTTCAAATCTCAGGCGCCGTAAAGTTAATAATTTGTCAAGAATAGCTACACCTTTGGGGTTGGTTCAAATACTTTATACAAAACGCCCCAAATGTACCACTGCTGCGAAAATGAAGTCACGTTTTCACATATAAAATGCTAAGTGTATTGATCGTTTTTGTGATGCTTCTGTCGAACTATTATGTTCTGTCTAGAATGCGGGCAACGAATGGTTGCTCGTTTTAAGAGGAACACGTTAAAATGGTCTCGTATTTTCAGATCAAGGATTACACTCCTCCGTAAATTTATGACTTTTCTGCGATAGGAATTTCTAAATAAAATCTCCTGTTGGTTCGGAAAAGACTTCTTCCTTGTAAGACCCAGAAATGTAATGCTCTTAATATGTTGGTAAATATTTAATAAGTAGTATTAATGGGATCCGGTTGGAATATATCTTCATCTTAACTTTAATCAATGTGAAAACTTAAACTTGAATTCAGTGTAATATACTTTACTCATAAAATATTTCTAATCATTAGTTTTTAAATATAATGTTGTTTAAAACTAAGTTAGAAAAAAATTGCAACATAGAAACTACGAAAAGATTCTGCCACGACAATTTACACAAACATCATCTTTAGATAAAGAAGATAAAGAATATAAGTCCAAAGAAAGAAGTGGCTATTTGTTAATAATAGATCGAAATATAATAGGAGCACTACAAAGAAACGTGAACCAAAAAATAAGGCTATACCTATGCCTTTACATCAATTTTGGCCTTTATCGCAGCTAAATATAGAAAATAATTAATGCCTAAGGACCTCATTCAAATTCTTTCCAAGTAATCCCATGAGCAACTTGAGAGTCCTGTAGAAAGTAAAAGAAAAGAATAACATCTTCTAATTAAAATCCAAGGAGCTACTGAACCGTAGGCATGTGTTTGTTTAAATTGCGCTAATATCATTCTTCTAATTTTATTTATAGCCAGATTTCATGACAAAGTCTTTTTTTACTGTCTTCACGAGACAAATTAGCGTATTGTATAAATTATGGCTGGGTTAGGGCAGTTTTTTTAATACTTGGAGACAAGATTGCATAACTTAATTTTCTTTAGGGCTCAGTTTTCACGTGACATTACTTTTTGATAAAACACGTAGGGTATATAAATAAGAAGCAACCTTTTTTTTATTAAGACAATTTTTCTTCTTTTATACGACCGGAAATTTAAAAGATAACAGTGAAACAGGACCCATCTAAAAAGGTTCAATATTTCTTTCCACAAAAGCTAAAATAGACAAGTTTACGCTAATAAAAAAATATATTAGTAGGGAGTATTTTTCTAGAAAATTCTTGAGTCCATTCCAATAGGGCGACAAGTCAAATGAAAATTCATATTTGTATGAATATTTGCATTTATTGTTCTCTAATCATGTGCACTCAAAAGCGATGATAAAAAAGAATTTTATATATAGAATTACGAACAGAAAACTGAAGTGGAGGTTAACATACTGCTAACCCGCACTACAAAAGTGTCCGTACAATTGCCGGAAGTATTGTACATTGTACAATACGTCTCTGGGTAAGCATACGCATAAATATCGTTCTGGTGATTCATCTGGGTACAGTTGGCGCGATGAAGGTCATTTATTTTGAAAACGTTAATGCGAGCAATCCTCGGTGTTGTGGTAGAAGCGCGACCACCGACGATATTCTTGACGTGCTCAGTCACACCTCTGACATTTGCCAGGTTTTTCATTTGTGGCAATTTGTTGGTTCGGAGCAACCTGGACGAAATTTCATTAGTTATTGACTGCAGTTATCGTCGACCATCTGCAGATTTAATCGGCCGACATTCGGCTATGTTAATTTCAATAATGAAGGCATTCGGGCTGCCTCGCAGCACTACCACATTATGATCCGTGTAAATTCTATCAGATTTAACTTGTGAATCCCCTTGATTGCATATTCAAAGAAAGGGAGGTTTACATTAGCATGTTATTAATTTTGTATGCAGTTTTCGGAAGACCCTTAGCGTACAATCCCCGCCTGGTGTTGTAAGGGGCCCGAATCCGATGATATATTATATTAACCAGGTAACATAACAGGTAGCGAAAAAGAAGGTTGTGGTATTTCCTCATCGCTTACCTTTTGCGTATTATCTCTAAAAGGGAAAAATTCTTGCCAGCAACATCTCAGAGGTCGGTGTAACTGAGCAAACCTTCTTTAGAGCTTTTTACGAACGATTTGATATGCAAAAGGTCAAATTGGGCAGGATTTATTTCAATTTTATATGGCTTCAATCACATCGCGAGCCAGCGATATTTTCGACAGAAAAAGATAGTCAAAAGTCAAGTCAAGATAGTCAAGTTGAACAAAAAGGCAAAGGGTATTTGGGAAGCAAAATCTTTAATTCAAATACAAGCTTTTTTGTGGGATCTTTAAAAAATGCAAAATATTCAACAATGAATTTAATGTACTCGGGAGATCGATAGAAACCTAACAATAAAGAAAGTTTAATGGAAGTTATTTTAAATTGTTATCACAACTATTCAAAAGTTGATAGTATAGCTTTAATATCACAATAAATCGGTATCCTTATAGAGCAGCAACTTGCGATAAATTCCCTTATTAAATAATTTTGTGAGTTTGACGCCTGAATAGTTCCCCACAGACTTAAAAACATCAAATTTTCTGATATCCTCTCACCTTTTGGCTTTTATATCTCGTCCATGGAAATTCACTTGAATTCTTCAAACCTAAAACTTTGCATACCCGTAATTTATGTGGCAGCCCACGATGGGCATATTGTTAACAGATTAAAAGCCGCATCCTTTACGGTCTACTAAATTCAACATTTTTCTAAATTACTTTGCCATTTTCATCTCTCTGCAGTTGACTGTGAAATTTCACATTAACCTTCGAAATCGGATTCCGGTAATTTAAAATTCATAACAGAGTAGTAATAAAAGGTCATACTTTCAATAAAATTATAAATTTTTATACCACTACATCATCTGCGTACGTTTTTATTGTAGATGCTAACTTAACCTTCCTAGACATCATGTGAGAACTTTTTCTTAATTATCTGAAAACTTCGGAAAGATTCTTATCTTCACGTAATCTGTGATTCAATATGTAAGTATAAAAGGTTCTCTGCCATTAAATTCTTTGGGGATTTGAGATTATTTTTCTGATACCTTTCAAAAGTTCTTCTTCAATAATTAACGACTTTGGAAACGTTTTAACTTCCAAAAATAAAATTAAGTATACGACAGAGAATTCAAGCGTTACTTGAGTATATAAATATAATAAAATTTCCTAACATGCTTAAAAATATTTAGAGGTACTGAATAAATAAAATGACTGAAGTAAGCAACTCATTGCATCAGTACTTTTATATTATAACACAAAAATTGTACTACAAAAGTATCTTTAAAGGTACAACAACACTGTGCTTCTCTAAACCAGCTCACAAAGGCATGATTTCAAATTGAAACCCATTCCATTTTTCATTACAGGCAAACTAAATTTTTTCTATGTACCAGAATTTATTAAAAGTCACTAAAGATATATTTTTCTTTTCTTTCAGAAAAATTATACCGCTTGGAATTATAGAAGAGGGAAGTTACGAAAAAGATGTGCTCTTCTACGTAAATCTCGGTGAACCTCAATTGGTTGGAGGTAAATTTCTATCTACAAAAGCTGTTTACGTCATTTAACTTAATTTAAACAAAACTCTTTTCTCATTTTTTGAGCTACGTTTGAGTGATATGAATGACTTTCTTTCTTAATGTCGCTTATTTTCTTCCCTCTTCTACACCTTTCGGAAAAAATAAGTGACAAATGCATTGAGAATGGTTGAAAAAGTGAATATACAATGTAAAAAATTTTTATCATATATAATTTGAACTTTTTTTTTTCTAAGCTTAGGTATTTTTAGAATACTGTGAATATAAAGACTGTTTTTTATTCTAGATTAGATAAAGAGTGATTTTTAATGTGATTAATGTGTATAATACATTGGTTTTCACTTTTGAAATATTTGGATCACTTATTCACAAAAAAAATGTATTTTGCTAAGCATACTCTTTTGTACAAATATTTGCAATTTTTCAACTTTTCATTGGCTTTCATTTCTTTCACCTTAAGTGATATATGCATTTGCTTTCCGTCTACCTCGTATGTATGTACATATTTCGTTCAAGCATAAATATTTATTTTAATTATTAAAAGTAGTAAAATAAATCTGTCGCATTATTTATATTACGTAATTACTAAAACATTTAGACAATGGGCAAAGAAAACTAAATTCAAACATTATTAAAAAGAAGAAATACGTTGTAACAAAAATTTCTGATATCCAAAAATGATACAACGTACAAATTGGATTATAATAAATGTCCCTAAGTTACTTTTGCTTTTATAACCAATGATTACAGAAATGAATGTGTTCTTTCCAAATTCTGAACCTTGAGACGTGGACGTAGAAATTTTTTCAAGTTTGCTCTATAAATATTTTTAATAAATACCATCACATTCCAATTTCAATAGATCAGTGATAGTGAACCGTGTTCAACGTGACCTACGGTTGTAGGCTTAAAAAAACGGAAATTCTCCCCAGATTATAAAAAAATTTTTACCTTTAGGATTTATTCTAATTTTTATTTTATAAATGCCAAATAAACTGAACAAAGTCACTATTCATTCAAATATTCGAACGTTATACTGACGACTGAGTAATTAGAAAATATTGAAAACTAAAAATTCTTTTAGGTTGCAGATATATGAGGTGCTTCATTTTAAAGCTTTTATAATGTAAATAAAACCAATTTTTTTTCGGTAAAACAAAGAAATCTTGTGCACTTTCACTGCATGCCTATTTACGCTTGTACAAATTGCATATCATAAAATATAGGGATGTAAATATGTATAAAATTTTCGTTTATCGAAAAAAGGGGAAATTTTGATTTCTGAAATTTAATTACATTTTCTAAAGCCTAAATTTTTAATCGCAAATTTTCAAGAAATTCTAATAGTAGTATTAGTAACGTACGAGAAATTCTCTGGTAAGGTAAAGGTAAGTACAATTATAAAAAATAAAAAAAATAAAATAAAATCCATCAACGATATTCGTAATTCTACTAAAATTGTCTGCGTATTTTCTATTTACTTTCTCAAAGTATTCCGAATATGCGACAAATAATTTCTACTTTTAAATTAGGACTAAAATTTACTTAGGATTTAAAAATAAAGGACTTTGTTCAGTTGTGGCTCCTTAGTATTATTCTTTTTCGTACTCTAATCTCTACCTAGCACTTAGTAAATTAATTAAACAATGAATTTTGTGATCCTTTTTTTATTCTGAACAGCTTTCGCTAGATGTTGTTCATCAAGGACCTGACCTGAATAAAAAGCTGATCATGGGTCTTTCAATCAAATTTAAATTAATCAAAGCAAAGTACAATTCTTCTCGTCTTATTTCAAGATGAAATAGAGGGATGGACGTTTGTAAAAATATCTGCCTTTAATCATTGTCTTATGGTTCATAATTTAGTTTTGAATAAAAATCTAGTCTTGATAAATATATATAAAAAGCAACACCAATTCATATATTGTAAATAGAACTGCTTTAATTAGTAAACAAATGGAAAGAATATCATCTGATAGTATAGTTTTATCATAAACACCAGTAATTAAATTATGCTCATAAATGACATGCATTAGATGAAATTTGTTTGCATCGGTATTTATATGGATGCATATGTAGAAAATATCTTGAGCGTAGGTGTAATTGAACGAA
Organism: Proctacanthus coquilletti; assembly: GCA_001932985.1. Classification (NCBI taxonomy): domain Eukaryota; kingdom Metazoa; phylum Arthropoda; class Insecta; order Diptera; family Asilidae; genus Proctacanthus; species Proctacanthus coquilletti. The sequence goes on from MNCL01000249.1 coordinate 48,009, forward strand.
TTACGCACTTGTTACGCAGTCTTCTATCGAGGTACATCTGATATGAGTTATTAGTTAACATTAGTTAACATTTAATTCAAGTCACTTAATATTCTTACCAGCATAGGATAATTACAAATTTATTAACTCCTTGGCGCGTTTGTGTGAATAGAATCATAATGAAAACAATTAATGAATTAAATAACGTTTAAATACTCCCTACGGTTATGGCCGTCAGACATAAAATGATCTTCAAGATTATATTTAATATTTTATTAACCTAACTGATTTTAAGGGCGGGAAGGGTATTAATACCTTTTCCACAGACTGGCGCCTTTTATGCAGAACGTACGCTAAGTGTTAGTAAAGCACTTACCAATGCTTGTTTTTTTCATTTAATGAATATTTTGTTTTGCACAAAATCTTTGTAAGCAACCTTCAGGTTGTTTTGGCATACCGTAGATCCCTGTCTTGCTCTTCGTCCTAAAAAAACAATCCAGATACGCGTATGCATTTCCTGGTGCAATAAATGAATTTTAAAAGAGAAAAGAACCCCGATATTTTATTTCTTTATTAGAAAATTGTTCGAGGTCCTTATCTTTAAGGTGCTTTCTTTACGTTTTAGAATAGGCAGAAGTTTGAACGGAAATTCTTTCCAATCGTTCAGTCTTATCGTAACACTCTTACTGTTTGTTGCAATTTTTCTAACAAATTTTAACGATTTAACGGTTTCCTTAATTACTTTATTTAAAATGGATTTTGAAAACTACGACAGTGATGATGACATATTTGTTGATAATTTATCCACACATTCGGATGAAGAAGATTTGCCGTCCTACTATTAGTTGTGAAGATATTACTTGTGAAATTGTTCATACTTCACTAATTTTCAGCCGCTAGACGTGTGAGTTAAACTCCTGGCTGTTACCCGCCGGTAGTGTGTTAAGAAAGGCTACAAAATTATTTCAATTAAGAACATCAATAAGTATAATTGTCGAACTGACTCGATCACGAAAATTATCGTCTTTATAAAAAATTTACAAAATCAGAACTAATGACAATATGCAGTGTGTTCTGTAAATAATAAAAATAATAGTGGAATATGTTTATACGGATGATAGAAGAGGTCATCACCTACCAGAAAAATCAAATTTCGTTACTCTGTTACTCAGATAATAAGGAATGTCCCAGAAAAAATTGATATTTTGACTTTTGAGTACAAAGATTTTATGTGAAATCGTTTTTATAAAAAATTTTATTTTATTTACTTTTTTTTTAAATAAAATAAATAAATGATAATATCCGCCTTTGTAGACATTCATCTACGCAGATTCTCTAGTTTATGGCCCACTCTGTTGTAAATTCCTGACTTCCCTGTTCGCAGGTGCATATGGCTTGTCACACCATATAGAGCTTGGGGAATTCTGAGATTATTTTAGTTTGAAATTTCTCAGGTACTACCTCTTTCTTCCTAGCAGTTTGAAAGTTATGTCCAGGTAGCTGGTTAAGATTCGCTTTAACATAAGTTTCGTCACCCACTATGCAGCAATCAAATTTGGTCAAATACGTCTGCTATAACTTTAGATCTCCTTTTCCTTTGCCTCAGAGTAATCGAGTATTTTCTGGACTCTGTATGACTTCAATTTACATTTTTTCTTAATACATTCAGTCGTAGACCTCGACATCCCTGCTTTATCGGCCACATCCCTCGCAAAAGTATTAGGCACCTGTATATAGACACGTTGAACCTTTTTCACGAAGTCAGGATTTGAAGGACCAGGTTTTCTAGCTGATCCCCACCTTTCTCTCCGGCGGTAACCCTTTGTTATATTTAGCAATAGTCCACTTTACGCTAATTAATTTTTTTTCCAACACGGAATATTTTATTATGGAGTTTTCCAAAACTTTGAAATTCACTTCATCATCATTGATCTCTTGTTGACATCTTTACTTTTTGCCAATTGAGCTCTGAATGGCTAAAGAATTTTTTCACCTTTTATATAAATATAAATATTAATAAATCACAAAACACACATAGTGTAAATTTTGATTTTATAACATTATAAATGTTCAAGTACTTTAATGACTCCTAAAATGTCTGAAGTAATGAAGTTTAGTTTTCATAATATTCACATAATTCACTGCCTACGGAACACCCTGTATATAAGATATTAAAAAAATTAGTTAAGTTGTGTAATTTGGCACAGATTTAAATTTAACATACAAATATGTAGGTTTTAAAAAAATATCAACGCTTTTCATTTCTTGGGAAATTCTATTCACATAGCAAATCTTTAGCAAAATTATAATTTTTTATTATTATTTTAAATTTACTGAAACTTTTTCCTTTTTTTCAAAATGTGAAGCCAGAAATTATTTGTGTTATTTGTAGTATTACATTGGCTAAATTGGACAATGTAATACTACAGCCATTCCAAGTAGACCTTTAAAATAATAAGGAACAGCAAATGCATATTTTACTTAATGTTGTGGATAGAACTGTTCAATCACAAGACAGATTTGATTTTCTTTATTGAAATGGCTTTAAGTATGTCACGCTCTAAGCATAAGCACAGCTCTTTATTTTGCTACATAAAGTGGTAAATTTTTGTCATTGCAACATAAAACACAACACTCTCGACTTTTTCGACTTTTTCGACTTTCCAATCACATGAAAACAGCATTTTCACACCTCTTTCGAACAAAACCACGATACTATTGTACTTTAAGCACTACTATTTTCCACCAAAATTTCTTTACTACTGTAATGTTAAATTTTTTCTTCATTTCGAAACACTGATAAATTGTGACCGAAAACGACCGTGCTTTGTTTTTATATATAAATTATCAATGTATCGAACTGTTTTTGCAACAAAACATATTTTGGAAAACGGTTTGGATATTTCTTGAAATTCGCTTTTGGCAAACATTGCAAAACTTTTTAAAATGGTGTTATGTGTGGATTTCTCGGCTTGTGATTGGTAAACTGTGAAATTGCTGCATAACTGCTGAACATTTTCGATCAATGGACTGTTTAATGGTGATCAATGGTATTTATTTAAAACGCTAAATTCTTCTGTCAAAATTCACCACTCCGATGAATTTTGTAAGTAATTTTATATTTTGAATATTGTGAAATTTGGTTTTAGTTCGTATTACGCAAACCTTCATATCCAATGAATGTGTTAATTCTTACTATTGTTGCAATGATTGGCTTTCACCTTGATTTGCGGCATTGGATGCTACATTTTCGAATAAGTGTTTTGCATGAAGCTTCTGTAAAATATAAAATGCGTTTTCGGGGCTGAAAAAGAGAATTGCACATGACTTGAATCAAAAGTGTATAAAACATTTGATGCAACACCGCGTGATATCCTTGCAATTGATATCCTTCCCTTTCTTTTGCATCCATTTTGCCTTGTGAAACTCCTGCAACTTTTTTGATATAACTTTATATAAGCATTATTTAAATAAATTATAAAGCGAAATTCACTCTCCTTTAAAATAATTATTATTTTTACACGCTTCGATTTCCATTGTATCATGTCATAAATTTGGACAGACAACTTTCTTTTTTAAGATCAACAGCTACTATTCTAATTCTTCCTCAAAGAATTTAAATTAAGTCCTACAGTTATTTACATAAATTAAGTAATTAGGTAATCAGTAATAATCAGGTAAGTATATTAAAAATCAACTGTAATAGCTCCTCTCCAAGAGAACTTTAGTTCAATCCTTCTGGGCCACTATTAATTTGCACTTTTGTTGATCTTTGTCGATCGGGTTTGTAAGACTTAAATTTGAAATATCTCTGGCGAAAGTTTCCACTTCTAATCAACAAATGAAGTTGTAAATGTCTCGTTGTTGAACTGTTATTTAAAAAGAACATTTTAAAAGCAAGAATTTTTAGTCTTTAGTTAAATATCTTAATAATTTAATCTTTTGTGATTTAGTACAGTAGTAGTAGTGTAGTATTACTACTACAGTAATAAAAAACTATTGTTTTAGACATTAAAAGATACTCGTGAAGTTTCTTACACAATACACGGAAGGTAGCAATAGTAGCAACACAAATAAACCTTTATTTTTCGAGAGAACAGAAAATGGCAAAAACAAGGAATAAATAATAAAAGCACTTTAAAAATGCATACTCTACCATAGAGCAAGTAACATTAGAAAGAAAATAACTTTACATCTTTATTTTTACTATTTCTCCCCTTGAATATTACAACAATTTGGGGAGAGGTTCTATAAAAGCGAAAATTTACTTAAACATCCATTCCTGTTAAGGAAATTGCAGGCACGATAAATAACTCGTAATAGGAAGTACGTTTACTGACCTTCAGTAAAATGCAGTACAGACTTATAAACATTTAAGAAAATTAACAATATTTTAATTTAAAGGAAACTGGAAAATATACCTTTTATTACTAAGTGGTCTTGAATCGGAGATCCCACCATCTCCATCGGAATGAAACACGCTAAGATAAGTAGCCTTACCAACTAAAACATGAACTAAACAAAAGTTTCTGCACATCAAATCGAAAACTAAGTATTTGCACATTAAGACATTATAATGATATAAAAATAATATGTCTCTTCCTACCCCCATCTACTGAATAATTCTCCACAAATAAAATCAACACGGAAATAATCAAATTAGCTTAAAAATTACCCACAATTGCCACAATAAAAAAAAAATATTTACCACACTATACCAAAGAGTATTTTTGAAAATTCACTTGTCCCATTCAAACAAGTGCCTTTCATAGCACCTTTCGCAAATATTACACGATTTATCAAAAGGTTGAAAATTCTGGGTTTTCAATTTTAAGTGCGAAGTCTCGATGTACCAAATTTTAAATCCAAATAGGACCCAAAACAGAGGTTTTAACAAGCTTTAAATCGGAGTACTGCTCCCATCGAAAGTTCTAGTACTTCTAATAGATGCAAATATAGTAATGTTTTATTGTATGCTATTTTTCGTAAATTTTAAATTTTGAATTGAAATTAAATTTAAATTCAAATTCAATCTTTTTTAAATTCAAATTCATATTTTTCCAATTCAGTCTTTTACAGTTTGAATTCAAATATTTTACATTTGAAATTCAAATTTGTAAAATTTACTTTTAAAAATTTATATTCAATTTAATTTTATTTCTATTTGATTTTTTATTATCCTGCTGAAACCGGTAGTAATACATAAGCATAGACCAGCTGAGAATGGTGATGTAAAAATTTTGTTTTAGAGAAAAAATAGAGTATGATTTGTTTAAGCTACTTTGTCACCCACTTGCTGAATTTTCAAAATACTTACATTACCAGTACTAAGCACATTCCAGGGTTATAAATTAAGAAAAAACTATATAAATTTAAATAATTTATTTTAAAATAAAATATCTGTATAGTCTTTTCTTTGTAAGGCAATTCTAGATTTTTAGGGAGGACCAGAACAAGTACTAGGCTTGCCCCTTTGCTTGCTTGTATTTATATTTTTTAATTAAAATAATTGCATAAAACATCCTACTAGGATGATTGTCACCGAATTAAAACACACGTACCTTAAATTTTTTACAATACGTGCTTAATAAAGGCAGGAACATTAAAAAATAATTCCTTACAAACCGAGTTTCCATTACTTTCGTTATTGGAAACCAAAAAGCCATCGGTTTTAATTTATTCGGAATATTGATAGATTGTATTTCAAGTACTGAACGCTTGCGGTGAATTTGTTGGTGGTACACGTGGAGCCCAATTTGGTCCTTGACAACATTATAATGAATTCATTTTTAAGACGAGAATTTGCGTTCAAAAGGAATTTTCACATTATGGCATCAAATTTCAGGACAGGTATTTGTATTGCAATGTTTAGGCAATTGCGTCATCTCAGCCGTCGTTTACACGACCTAGAAATCCCATATCAATTATATATCATCTTATTTGTCCTCCCACCCTTTTCTATGTAAAAGTGAAGAAGCATCCTTTTTCAAACATATTTACATATATCCGAGGGTGCCGGAGGTGCAGACCCAGTAGGAAAAATCCACGTAAAATATCACCCATTTTTGCTAAGGCGCTTAAGGCGCTTAAGGCTCCCTCGCCGCGCGTCTTATGACATGTTAGTGAAATACGGCTCCAGATGAAAGGATTCCCATGGATTTGTTTGCATTCAACAACACGTTGGGGTTGTTTCTAAAGTGAATGTTGTGTGCGATGCGGAATTGAATTTTTTTTTACCTTATGCCGTCATTCTGGCCGACCTGGAAACTCTCGGAAGATGGATGTGCTTCGAAATAAGACATTCCGCGAGTGCAAGTCTCAGCCTGTAAGTAGGATAAAGAACGATAAATTGGGTCTCCTGATTGAGGCGTTTGTCACTTTGCACGTGCTCGGGCACACACTAAATGAAGAAAAACAATAAAGGATCTTAAAAAGGGTGTCATCTAGACCATCATTTGTATTTACCGTCTTCTGCACAACTTCAATAATAAAAGGATGCGCCTATAATAATTTCTCTACTAACATTTGAAATATGTTAGTAGTGAGGAGAAACACAATTTTCAATATTTTTTTTTATGTTTTAGTAATGATAGTAGACCAAAATATTCGACCTATGAAAATTAAATTACCGCACTCTTAATTTTTTCATATGGATAGAATTCAAAAACTTCTACTATAAACAATTCGGAATATATTCGGCCTATTTTGGATGACTATCATTAAAGCACAATTGCATCTCATTATATTGGACCATTGACTGCATACAGAACAAAATAATTTAAATTAAAGTAAGGAAATGCAACATAACTTCATAGTTCTCTTCCGCTCAAAATAAACATGTAATAATTGTTTTTTCATTTTAAGCTCATAACTTGTTTTTTTCCTAACAAAAAACAATACTGATAAAATAAGCCATTTTAAAATCGATTTGAATTTTTCCCGAATACATTGACATACTACTTTTAGAAGACAACGAACACTTTGTAGTTTCCATTTTAAAATAGTTACAGGATTTAATTAACAACGAAATCCCTAACAAACCCATACATTTGCGATTTAGACTAATTTTACAAAATATATAAAAATCACGTAGATTTCTGCAATGAATCCGAAGGACAGAGTATTCTTGCACACCTGATTTTCTAAAAATTGCGGTTAAATAACTTGGCTTATAACTTAAATGAGTTTACATTTTAAATTATAAGCTTGCAAAAAATTAATCGCCTACTTAACAAACTAAGCGAATATGTTAAGCCAAGTTCGAGAATTTAAGGCAAGGCTTTAGACAAAATTTATCTTTAAAAACGAAAAAATATAGTTCAATTTTGTAATCCTTTTTAATCGGGAGTTATTAAAATTCATCCTAACCTCCAAGTTAAAACGATAATAAGAAAATGCTTTCGGAGTATCGTAGAATTTTTTATTAAATCTAAAAGGCTTAAAGTGTTTGATAAGTAAGAACAAATATTAGTATTCTACTAGAAGCGTTTTATTTCAAGTTTTTAAAAATTTCGGAGTCCTAATAATAATTCATAGTTTTGTAATTAGATATAAGTGTGTTATAAATTTTGTTTTTTTTATAGAGAACTATAAAAGGGACACAAATATTGAATACATAACATAAATAATCCCTTTAAGCATATCTACGACCGTGTAAAAGAGATAATTAATTTACCCACCATCTTCATCTTAACTGATTTAAAACAGATTATCCAAAATTGTTTATTTATTTATTATATTCCAACTATCTTGCTGATAACGTAATAAGAGCCCTGCACTCAATACAGGGTTATAAATAATTTAATTAGGAGGCATTGTCCCTGTAATTATCGTCAAATATCCGTCGGGAATGCGAGTCATCCGATGAAGTTAACTGGAAAAGGTCACCTCATTGACAGTAAAGAATAGTGCCGGACAAAAGGAAGTTCGGAACAGGGTCGACTAATGTTCTAGTTCGCCTTCCACATTAATTCTAATTTATCAATAACATGGAAATAATCAACCATCTCATTCTTGACCCTAGAACATAATCAAAGGACCCTTTCAAAGAACCTGAATGCCACTGATGGGACTCCTAAGCGTATGACACACTTCCTCGGCAAATTGCCGAGTTGAACATAGCCGGTTAGTCCGGTCATTATGAGGTTCAGCATCGACACTATCGGCCGGATTTCCGAGATCACATGCTGCTCATTGTTGCGGAAACCCTGATGATAGAAATAATCGCGCAAAGGATGCTCAATACGACAACGTTGTCAGGTGCTATTTAAGAAGAAAAATGATTGGCGCGCTGTAATGGCACCCACAGCTGTTGGTCATGGTCTAATCAGCCATGACTAAGGACAGCAATGGCCACTGATGGACTGCTGAATCGAAAACCATTTTCCACTTGCAGTTTCTCAAATAGAACATTTATCTTAGGTGCCGTCAGCTAATGAAATCATTATGGAACTCTTGTGTTGAAATTAGACTTCATGTATTGATGAAAAATCCATCTTCTGTTATTTTATAATAAATGCAAATTAATAAACTGTTGTCTTTTCCAAAACTATTTAATTAAAATATCCACTTTTCGAAAATATATCATCGATCTTAATTTTATGCACTCGAAGCGTAAACCACTTTTATTAAAAATTTCTTATCGTTTTTCCTTAAGAGTTTCAATGGCGCTCTCAAAATTCTACAAAATTTTTTAAATAAAAAGGAAATCAGGACATTAGTCCTGAAGCATAGTTGCAAAAATCTTGTTCCATAATTTTCTTTAATACTACTCGCCTTAAGGCATCGATAATTGATTGTGTCGAAATTTTGATAATAAAAAAGTAGTAATTTGAAAAAAATTATTATTTTACAATTAATACAAACTTGGTTCTTCTTTGTCGAAAGGCTTGATTAAATCTATTTTAGAGAAGTTTTAAGATCAAATTTCTGCACCATCAAAAAGATTTAAGTGACGTAAGTATTACTAGGATCTCAAGTTTTCTAAAACAGAAAATTAAGTTCTAATGACTAGAGTATCGTAGGTTAAAAAACGCATTTGAAAAGATAAAACAAGTTAAATTTACTATAATTACAATACAAGAAAATTTAGAACTAGATTCATAAATTTATAAATAGTAAAGGCAAGAGCTAATCGTAACTAGAGTGATTTACTCTGTTCTAGTTAAAAAAAACTACGGTGTATAAATGATATTGCAAAAACCACCAAACGTTTAAAGATTAAAATTAAATTAAAGAAATTAAGCATTATAAAATCAATTCAAGACGCAATAAATCGAATCTTCTATTATTTGTACCGATTGAACATTTCAAATCTTTGAAGAGAATTTTGGTATTTCATTTAGTATTTTGATGTACTAATTGTTTTTTAACTAACAAATTAAAAAACCAAAACTACAGATTATGATTTTTAATTTATAACTTCTATTATGACATATTAGTATTATATTTTAATAATTTATAATATTTAAGAATTCATTGTTTGAAACTTATGGACTTACACTTGTTGTACACCGTGAACCATTAATACAATTTTATGTTCAAAATTTCGTATTTAGGAAATTAAAAAATTAAAAGTTTTAAAAATCGGCTTCGCCATTTAGGAAAATTTATAATTGACTGTTGAGAGAAGGAAGAGAGAAAGCGGTCTCATAACACTTCTTTAATTTTTTATTTCATATGTTCATAAATTGAGTAATCATTTGTAAAAACGAACCATTAGTTTTTAAACAAAGCATTTTATTTGTATTATTTTGCTTAACCAAGTAACAGAAAAATATTAATTATTCTTTTGTATAGATCTCTAAGATTACAACTGAAATTAAATTAATGTATAATTATTTTTCATTTCTTTCAAATGAAAAACCTCAAAATTTGGCTGCCATAGGGGACGATGGTACAATGTACTATTATGAATTTGCTGTGGAAGATAACAACATCAAGAACATTTTTCTCTAAATGCTCGAAATAAGTGACGCTTGTCGACTGTTTATACCTATAAGGTGTTGTTTGTTTTAATTATTTCATCGCTAAGATGCCGTTCTTATAGAAGACGAGAACGTAGCTTGCAGTTACGCCTCTGATAAATTTATTTTCACAGGATAATTAGAGTAGGAGCGGCACGTGGCTATCTCTAGAATTTCACATTGAATTACATCAATCACGCTTTTATAATTCTCTCTGTCGTCTCAAAATTATCTTTAATTTCCAATTAAGAAATTTTATAAATTTCCTTCAGGATGAATGCATGACTTAAAAGCAAAAGTCTACTAGCAAAAAAGTTTTACGAAAAAACGGGAAAAAGGTCTAGCTCCAACCAAAATTTTTAATTCCCTTAATGCTCATGTTCAGCTTACCGAGAAGAATATCGTTTTGAGTTAATTACCCCACAACTCTAAGATATACATCTTAATGAACGGGACGAACCCGACTCGAAAGTTCTATTTAAGTTTGGGAACAAAGGCGCTTAAAGGTGAAGCTGAGGCAAAAGGTTCTTCGCCTTTTCTTCTACTACCCGCCTGTAGATCTCTTCGCTTCAAACGCAAGTAGACGACAAAATCCAGAAGGAGGTGAGGTACTAAATGGTGTTAACTCAGCAATTAAGAAATTAAAGGGCGCTAATGCTATTGTTTATTTTAGATGGTGAGTATGTAAACGCCTGAAAGGACTCCGGAATGCCGACGATTTGGGTCAAATTCATACAAATTATGCTCCGCCACTTCAACCCATGACGGGTTTTGTGCTCAATTCGAGCGTAACTACAATTTTCGAGTGTAAATAAGAGTCAAATTAGTGCGAATTGAATAGCTTCAGGATTAATTAAGAAATTCGCTTCTTGTGCTCATAAAACGATTTTGTGGTCACATTTGCGGTTCCCATGCAATAAATATCGCAATAAAGGCTAATTTTAATTTAAAGATTATTTTTTTTAGAAAATACGACATACTTGTGTTACTCAATATCTCAATATATCAAATTATTTAAAATTTGAAAATTTTATCTCGAAGTTAACAGCCGATAGAAATAAATTACGAAATACTAAATACAAACAGCCGCTGGTATAAGTTGCTATTATATATGATTATTCCGCAATCATATTTTTATTCTGACCCAAGCAGCGCTAATTTAAAGAAAAGTTAAAAGGTATTTACATAACCGCTTTAACACTAGATCAGCCGAAATTGCACTAATTCAAAGGAAATTCATTTCAGTTTTAGTTTTAAAAATATTTATTTTTAATTACACTATCTTCAATATACCTAGCGTAATATTCGTTACTATATTTATTAATTCTAAAAATATATACGACTTTTATTTAGAATGGAAAATGAAATGTTTAACACGTCAGGTTTGACAGGTTTGTTTATTCTATTGTTAATCCCGGCTGCAAGAATGAATTTAATAACGTTGTTGAATTTACTTCTTTGCATTATAAAATATTTATAAATAAAATAAATTTATCTTTTTACGCGATAGATATGTTTCCAAAAACTACGCTTAAATAGAATTCGCGTAAAATGAATTACTAATGCCATGAAAAAAGTAAAAATTGGTTCCAAACCTGAAATATAAGCATAATATTTTAAAAAACAACCAACAAAAAATGCTTCAGGTGTGTCGTCGATTCAAACACCAAACTCAAACTAAATGAATCACTCTTAATTTTATTTATGCGTGGTTATGAAATGAAATCATTTTATCTGAAATTTTCTCTGTTCTTGAAATTATCTTAAATTATGGATTTTTTCCAACTTTGACTCTAGTTTAATTGCATTTGAATGAATGAAAACTACGCAAAAGAAATATTTTTTATATCCCAATTAGCGTAAAAAGAGTTTCAGATGTTCTACAGTGTAATGGTGTTTAATATAGTGCAGTATATAATAAAATTTTTAAACAAAATCAATAAAAATCAAAACTACTTAATGGAAACAGAATTAAGCACATTGAAAATTATTAACGATGGGGTTTGTATTTAATTATTGAATCTCCGAATTCAATCTGTTTTTTTTCTAATTAATTAAACAAACTCTACATTTTATGGCTTATAGTGATTTAATAAATTATATCATTCTTAAAAGGAATAATAAATCCGCAATAAACACGTGTGATCCAATGTCATTTGCACCATTAAATCTCATTTCTGTATACCAATTTTAACACATTTCGTAATTTTACTGATGATATGATTTTATTATAACCCTTATCATGGTTACTACCAACCCGGCTGAAATAAGATAAACTGTCGTAAACCTGCCCAAATTGGGGACAGAAGTTAAACATATTATTGGCTCTTTACGTTTTTGTAAAACCCGGATGCAAAAGGTTCAGACGGGACGTCAAAATTGTCTATTAATTTCGAAAGTCTCAGTATGAACTTTCAATTTTAACTTGAACTTTTAACAACTTCAAAAATTAAATTAAAGTTTTTCTGGATTGAATTTAATAGTATAAGTTGCTTCGTTTTAAAAACAAGTTATTAATTTAAAGTATACAAGAAAACAATTTTTTGGGTATACCAAACGACAAAGTAATTTTTATGTTTTATCTACTGGAATATATGCGATTTCGAAAGTTCCATTATTATACTGAATTTTAGAAACTCGAAAATAGCAGACAGGAACGAATTCCAATAGGAAACTTTGGGAAATGTCCCACAAATTCTCTTTAATTAAATCTGTTTATACGTAGGACAATCCTTCTCCATTTTAAAATTTAAATCAAAATTTTATGAAGATCTAGAAGGATCGCGAAGTGATGTAAAGCTTTAATGCACTTTTTATTAAAAACCATCTTTAAAGATTTTACTTTTGTATATGTCCATATAGTCGCTCCTGTATATTGAATAGTGTTTGAAAATTGTATATCAGAATTGTTATTTTGATCGGAAGTTGGAATATGAATTTTTAGAACATTTGTATATTTGAAAATCAAATGAAAAATGTTTATGTGAAAATAAAGAAATATGTTAACTTGAATTTTATGACACTATTTTTAGTGATACTAATATAAATATTGTTACTTATAATTTAAACTACTTAAAATGCTCAAGAGGAAGTCAAAGTGGCTGAAATTTGTTGTAGTCTCTATTTAAATAAAACTCTTCAAATTTTCACGATTATACGACACTTCAAACGCAAGAATATCTTCATCAACGAAGATGCATACGTGACCTTTTATGAATACGTTTATTTCTGACGTGCACGTTGTGTGATGAAATTTTAATCTACATTGACTTTTCGGCATGAGCGAATATTCTAGAACCCGTCTCATGATCCCACTCCCTCTATAATTCCAGTAAAACTCCATTCCATTTGTTTTTACAAGCATTAGTTTTTATCACCGACTGTGGTGTTATTGTAAATCTACTTTAGGTCTAAGTAACATTAATTTACCCTATATTTTTCAATGGACCTTTAACAAAACTTACATATTTTTCTTTCTGCTCTGCACAACTTGAGGATAGCTTCAAACTAACGTGTCGGATTAAATTAAAGTTCGACTTGCACTCTGTCTAGTAACAATATCTTTTGAGAAAGATTAAATAGGGTATTATATGAATTAAAGTGATAGGGCTTAACTGTACATACATATTTGAGAATGGCATGAATAAAACATGGAATAAGGTGGTAGCTCTTCCATTTAAGGAAACTATAAATCTTCCCCAGCCGTGGAGGAGGCCAGTATAATTACATATTAATCAGAAAACCCGGATCTATCTTTCTTAAAACATGCTTTAAAAAGACGAGGAGGGCAAAGGAGCGAAAAAACTCCTCAAAACGTGGACGTCCCAGTTAATAAAGCAGAATAAAAACTTTATTATCTGGCCTCAAGGAATTTAGTTGGCTCGGTTGTGGATCAACTTTCCAAGACGTTTGCCATGCACATTGGGCCCTGCTCCCCCTTTGCCTCAGTCCTCTTGTCCTGCTTTTTTGTTTTACGTTGACACGACCCAATTTATTTTGGTCACGGTCTGTTAGTGGCTTTCCATCGCACCAAGAAAAAGCCCCCAGGAACTTTGAGGAGCCCCGGCTACAGCCGGAAACCTGCATCCCGTGACGATAGTGTCTATTTCTACCAGTACTGGTACCCCCGCATTGAGATTTTTATCACGTTGGCGTTTAAATTCCTGCAGGCATAATGTGTACAATGCCTGACACATTTTATTCATCGTGGCCACATGTTTGGAAGGATTGATGGCATCTACTTATCGCAAGCTGTTTCACTCGGTTTAATTCACAGAATCGTAAACAATCTACATAAGAGTTCTCCGGAAGATCCTGTTTTTATTTCAACAGAAAAACCTTTCAAGGTAATTTCCCATTTCCTCATCCCTTAAGCAATTTTTTCCCAAGTGTAGAATCCACGTGCATAAAATAGTGGGTAATTGGACGGACTACAAACGCCTACACTTAGTACGCTGAAAGCTCCAGCGCTGCATGCTGACTTTGAAATACTTTCTATTTTTACAGAATGTAGGAAGAAAGCAACATGGCCAATTTCTCTTTTGCTAACATGAAACGTATTTTGCTCAAATAATGTAATCATCTCAGACATAATAAATATTGAAATAAACACAGAATAGAGTTCCCTCTACGAATAAAGCAGTGTCATCATGACTACATTAAAAAATAGATAATTAAATGAATGAAAAGAATAAAATTAAACTTTGGAAAACTAGCGTTTATCTGTGAAAAAGCAAAATCTATCAAACCGTGAAAAAATAACACTTTTCGAATGTATTCTTCGACTGCCAAGATTTTATATACATTTTATCTCTGCCGCTTTGGATATAATTTTTATCGTCCTTTTAATTACACTTATACAAAATAGTGGATATATACACATACACATGTCAACTATTGGACAATAAAGGGTACGACTACATCGAATTTACTCCCTCCTATAACAAAAATTCGTAGCGTAAAAATTTTTACATTATCTTTCCAGGACAGCAAAGCTTATGCGTTAAAACGAAGTGTCTACCAATGTCCTTTTAAAAATCGAAGCTTTGATTCTTAAGAAAATGACTTTTTTTTATTTTTCCGTTTAATCAAAATCACACTAAATATTGAAATTAGAGAAAAGTTGAAAAGTTAAGAAAAGAGATGAAGCCATTTTTTTAGAAAATCGATCCTTTTTTCATTTTTTGTGATTAGGAAGAAACATCTGGAGATATTTATTAATTAATCCCAAATACTAAAATAAAAAATACGTCGATAGAGCTTACGACGAACACCGGGAAAGCATCATTCACAATAAAAGGATAAAACTATTAAAAGGATAATAAATATTAAACATTTAATATTTAAACATATTAAAACTGAATGTTATGTTTTCCCAGTACTGAATGGGAAGTCTATAAAAACGCATACATAAAAATACGTAATTCCCTTACAGTTCTCAAATTAAGGGATTACACATAAACCTATATAAGGTAACTAGGAAGTAAGTAAATTAATAGGCTTTTCCGGCAAAATCATCATCATTATTTTGTCTCTGTTTCATTCGAAATAAAATTTTGATTCTGCACATACCCGTGTGTACCTGTATTCATTTATGTATTTGTTTTCCAAGCCTGTTTTGTAAAATTCAAATGTAAATATTTCGAATTGCAAATAAACATATACACCTATTTTCAAAAACAATCCCCGTAATAGGACACTTTTTTAGTGATACCTACAAAAAAATTTTGGTTGAATTTTAATTGCTGATTTGTGATTAAATTCGTTCATAAATATCAAATTATTTAGTTTAAAAATGTTTATGCTCGACACCGAATAAAATAAATATATTTCTAATTATAAATGAATTATCTTTTAAAATACATTCCTGTACATTTATTTAGCCTGTAAAATGCTTACTCAATTTATATTTCAAAATATTCAATAAATGTATCGTTACTATTTCGTTATTATCTATTACAATTTGTAAAAATAAATGTATATATGCCGAAATCAAAGGTTTTGTGGAAATGTTTTATGTAATTTTATAATTCGAATATACTTATTTCAATTTTATTACAAAACTTAAGCACAAACATTACCCTCGAATAAAGTCACAAACACAAATACACACATTTTCTATTTAGAAGAACATTAGAAAACTATGTTCGTAAATAAATCTGCTCTGTAAAAATTCGTCAAAATAGAACTGTAAGATAAAACATGAAAAGGTGTACGTATGAACAAATAACTTAAAAGTATCCCTTGTTTTGGGAAACGGTCCTTCCTGCACAAGAACCCTAACCTGCGCCTTTGAGCCCAACAATTTGCTTCTCAGAATTTGCTTTTGTATTTGCTGTTGATAATTTGCACGTTTATTTGATTTATTCTATCAAGGGGTCAATGCTGCCTCCAATGGAAAACGCCTTGCAACCACCCAATTATTGCTTCCTAGCTTTTCTTATTCTTGTCGTTATCCCTTAAAAGAAAGCTCGCAGTTTGTTCCTTTGAATTTAATTTAAACTTCTTAATAGTCTTTCTATCCACCTTAAGCCCTCTGTTGGGACCCGGCCACTTTGTGTATATTTCTACAAAGAATAATGTCCTCGAAATTATATTATAGATGGAATTTCATTTCTTTTTCTTTTCTTTTTCCACGCTCCTTGTTTGGATTTGTGCAGACGACGATCTAGTAAGTGCCATTCAGGCAGCCGAAGCTAAGCCACCAGAAGAACTGACTGAGGAAGATAAAATGGCCCTTTTGGGCCGGCCAAAGGCTGGAGACGTCGTTCGTGCACAACTGCGAATAAAAGAGAGTAAGGAGTTTAAGGTAAGTCTATCATTATTGCTGAATGCTGTTTAACACCCAGCTCAATTCTAATGAGAGTTCTGAGCCCACTGAGCCTACGATGCTGTCCTATTATTGCAGGTAACTCCCTTCTAATTTTATTCCATTAGGAATTTATGGACAGGTTAATTACCACGGCAGACACTTCTTTCTCATTAATGACCCTTCATCGGGGTTACTTTTTCATAGCTCTGTATAATGTGTTTCCAACCTATGCCATTATGTTCGGATAAAAGCGTGCTCATTGAATTACCTTAATGTCTTAAAAAAATATTTTATGTATCGACTTTTTCTTTAGCACAAAGCCACGTTAGCAACTTTCTCACCTGAAAAAAATCAATTAGGAATCAATAAATAAATATATCAATAAATATAAAAATTGATTTTTGTTTTCATTAACATTTTTTTAAAATTCACAACAATGAATTATTTTGCACACCATGGGGTATTTTTTTGTTGCAAAAAGCACACAATATATAAAAATGGCGTAAACATACAATTTTACACATTTGAAAAGCTGTATAAAATACTACAGTACTAAAAAGTCGAAATAAGCAATTTTAATTTATTCAAGCAGCATTTATGTAATCCTTATTATCGCGAATTAACTCGTCGACTACGATACCCAAGATATCCTTGAACCTAGGGTGCAGTAAAAATATAAAACATATACTTCATTTTAAGTACTTTATCTTCATGCTATTCCGATATAACGTAAGCTTCTTTATAGAATAAAATCTATAAGGGTTATGTACTCGTAGGACAACTGGTATTTTGGCCCAGCGGCCATTAATTGCATACCTAATTAACTAGGATTTAGGGAGTACATCAATTTTAACTATTAAAGCTCAATAGAATACCGCGAGGGTAAAAATTACAGTGCATTTATTAAAATTCATTGGGCGAATATATTGCTTTAGGAATTCTAAATAGGCACTAAATGACGTAGCAAAAGAAAGCCAAAGGCAAAGCCAAGTGTTTCATTAACATCGAAATCCGAACTTGAGATTTAAACAAACTTGAAGGAAGATTATAACTTAAAAGATATCTTAGGTACTTTTAATTACTTTTTCAATATAAAAAAGATTACGAAAGATCATGAATTATGCTAATGGTAATTTTAATTAAAAATAGAAACTCCTATCCTTTATTTGACGTTAAAATGAAGGAACTACGGCAAGTACAACATAAATTCGTTTAAGTACACCCTAGCAGCTGCTTTTCAAAAACAACAGCTTAGGATGAAATAAATTAAGTTTGTACTTGTTCTTTTCTAAGCCACTTTAAGGTGCTAAAAATATCAGAGGAGGCGGTGTATTCAAAACATTTGTCAATTGTTCGTCGAATAACCCAATCGTCGTTCGTAAAAATAATATAAGTAATGAAATAGACTAGATAATCATTTGTCTCATATTTTGTAATATTTGTTGTAGGTAGAACGCCAAAATGACAACACTGACATCAATAGACAGTACTTATAAATTCCTAATAATTTAAGTAGGCTGAGCCTAAAGCATTGACAAGGACATATAAAAAAACACGTATATTGTGTACACGTGTATTACGCACAAAATTTTAAAACTTTGCTTTAATTCCTGCTATTAAAAGTGAAATTTCGTCGTCCATGGCTAATAAAACTGAATCTAAAATTGCTTCAACGAAATCAATCCCAGAACTGAAGTATATATTGAAGAAAAGTAAGATTTTGATTTTTTCTTAAATTATTTTTAAAATACATTGCATTTAATTAATTTAGTCACTTCAAGAAAACTATCACTTTATATTCCGCGCTTTCTAAAGAGCGTTAACTATGAATACCTTCAGAACAAATTCAGTTCTGCAAAAGAGAGATTTAAAACTTTAAAACCATACAGGCGAAGGGCAGTAATGAACAGCCTTATAAGCAACACATCAAGAACGCCTGACGCAAAAATAAAAATGTGTGGAATAATATTCAGAAATGTATTACCTCTGCGCGGAATCAAATTTTTTGTTTTAAAAAGCTTGATATGCGCTTCTATTATTTACACTTCCGTTAAACTAAGAGTATGGGGTAGTAATAGCGAAACTTCCGAATTGTTTTCTAAGATATCACCATTTTACAAAAAATCTGAAGTAAATTTCAAGAATTAAAAATAAATTACAACGTATAGGTGATCAAGATCTAGTGAAATCAAATTTCTTCATGGCAGTATGAACAATTTTTTGGAAATCATAACAAAATGGTGATGACGTGTGTAATTCATAGAATGTATTTTATTGCATGAACTACGGAAATTATAGAATTAACGCAGTAGTTCCATGTAGAGGAAAAAATCATTATTTACGAAATTATAGTTTCTTTTCATTGTAAAAGTATAGATCATGTAGCAGTTCATCCATAGATATTAAATTGAAAGTTGTATTGAAAATGCTAGGTCAATAGTATAGTCAGTTTCTGAGTTATTTATGTTATGAGGCAAAAACACTATTTTGAAAAAATAGCATTCAAAATTTGAAAATAATTTAGGTACTTGAGTAGTCTAGGACCAACTTGGGACAACTTCGAACATACACATACCTATTAAAATAACCACTTGAGGCATTATCCTACCCACGTAAAACTATCGGTTTATGCGTAAAGCGAAATCGGAGATGACATAGATTATACAAAATTTTGGGAAATCCAAAATCGTCACCGTAAGACGCTTTATTGTTATAGATAAAATATTTGTATAATTATTTTTTTATCAAAATTCCACACTTAAGGGCAACCTCAAAAATGTATAACATGTGTAAGAAAGCATTTTGTTATAGAAGTTTGTAATCAAATATCACTTTTTTAAATAAAGCGGGATTTTATAACTTAAGTTTTTTTTTATTTTAAAGACTTTCACTCTCAATTATTGATAATGATTATAATAAAAGAATACTTTTTGCTGTTCTCTTATTTTATTAAATAATATCACACTTGGTTACATAGTTAAATTTTCGTTCTTTTTTATTTAATTTAAAGGTGTACTGAAAATGTGTAATACATAAATCTGGAAGTAGTACATTATTTAGGTGTGAACAAAGGCATTGAAATTTCTCGTTTGATTATACTCACCAACCTCTGAGAAAATGTTTGCAAAGCTTGACGGAATAATAAAGGTGTTTCACGTACAAGAACGTTTCACATCATATAAGTTATATACATGTTAACTTACGCAGAAAGCAAGATTCTCCCCTTTTACATACTCAACTTGAGACAAATTTGATTTGTTTCGTGGCAGCCGATGTCAAAAAAATACCCACATCATACTTATCTTCTTGATTTAGAGGTGGATCTCATTCTTCTTATCTTGGATCTTATAAAATTTATACATATTTGCTGCTTCATGGGGCCTAGTACTTCAAAAAACAAAATGTACGCCAGGAATATAGCAGCAGTGACAGATGACAACGTCCGATATGTTATTGATATTCCAATGAATTATGTTGCTAGCTATTTCCTAGCTTTAGAGTATTTTAAAAAACCATATAACTTAGACTTTGAAGGTTGAAAAGGCCTTCAGGTATGTAAATTTGAAACTTAAATCTTTTGTTTGTAAATATTAATTTAAAAGGATTTCAACTTTGGTGGCATGAAAAAATAGCGTATATTTCGGAAGCTCTCATCAAAGACTGAATAAAGACAGAACAATGAAACTTGATATACGCTTTAAAATATTTATTGAAGTTTAAAAAAAAACACAAATTTTAGAAGGAGGCTGAACAGACGATGGAGCCTGACGTCGTTAGCGGGTGTGCGTGCTTAAAGTAGACTAAAATCAAAAAGATGTGAAAATTTTTGAATAAGTTAAGATCATTCAAAAGAAACATATTTTTTAAAAACTTGCCCTCGAATTTTTCAAAAAATTGTAAGTTTTTCTGGTCTACTTTATAGAGGCATTTATTTTGGAAATTTTAAATTGAAACACATGTCGACTGAACAATTTATGTGTAGGCAACGTACAGAATTTCCATCAATTTGAAAAACATAGTTTTGAGATAAATGTGTTTATAGTTTTCATACCTCGTATTTAACCATTATTAACATCATAAATTTTACCAATTTCGAAGTGAAATGTTCACCACATAGTTTTGAAAGTATAATCTTTTGAGTATAAAAACTGATTTACTTGACCCAACAAAGAAAAATTTCTCTTAAGAATGGTTTTGTTTGCAAACGTTTAACTCTTCTAACTATAAATCAGTGATCTCCTGAAATCTTTAAAATAAAGAAAAATACCATATCAACCTACCTTAGTATAGTTTTAGTTTTTTTGGACATTTAAAAAGTATGAACAAAAATTAGAAACACAATGCAGCCGACTTTAGAAGCTCATATCTAGCGGATGACATGTCTAACTAACTAGACAATGCTGTTTGGCATTACCTACCCAATCATATTCGATGTAGTTCGCGAAAAAATTTGTTTAGTTTAGGAATTTAAGATATATCAAAAGTAGGACAAAGTTTAGTAACAATTTCCTTTTTATAATAATTTTAAAGTTCATGCGGTCATTTGGTTTAATAAATATACTTTGCCGATATTGAATGCACTTATTCCTCTTAGAAATTAAAAATGAGGGCAAAAATAATATCGATTATATTTAAAATTATATCTCTTTAAAAAATCGTTTTTCTGCATTAACTCTTCACATCCTTAACCATTTCGAAATATTTATAGTGTTCAGAGTGCTAGGAACTTAAAGCTTCACCCAGTTGGCCATTCAGCCAGTTATATAAGCAATCAGCCATTTATGTAGGCAGGCAACCAGAAGACTAGTAAGGTGACCGGTTTAGTATTTAAGCAGTTGATCAGTCAGGTGGTCAACCATAGCCGCCCAGGCGGTCAACCGGCCAAATTGCCAGGGTGTCAGGCACCAGGGTGTCATCGATCGGTTAGACGATCAGCCATTAATCGACCACAGAATGGCATTAGCCAGTCTATTGACTAGATAATCAGTAGTTAAATCTATCAGACAATTTTGAAATCAGCTACCCTCAATGCAATGTCATATCTACGGCTTGATTTTAAATTTGTATTTATATCCATAAAAAGTATAATAATATAATAAAAATTTGTAATAATAATACAATCGGAAGAAATGAATTCTTGAGATTATAAAAGTGAAACTTTTACCTTTTTGAAACTTTGTTAGATCGATTTTAGAATATGATTGCCAGATTTGAAGTCCTTACTACGCAAAAATAAATTTCTCTTTTAACCTCCATAGTCTTTCTGGAAATTATAGTTTTGAACTGTAGTTGTTTTATGTAAATAATTTCCGTGACTGCTATAAAAAATAAGTTAAGCATTTCAAAAACATCTCTCACAGAGATGTTTTCTGGAGGTACAAGTGCTTAGACTTTCCACGATAGGAAACTAAAATATTATTTAAAAATCAAATTCTCTCCATAAGGACGTCAGTTAAAGACTAGAATATTAAACCTGAACCCGTACAGTTTGCCCAGAAAAACACGGGAGAGATGTCAGAGCTACTAAAGATTATGAGATACTCAAATAAAAACTATTGATGTCTTCTAGAAATTGCCAGAAATGAAAGATAGTGATCCTACGACTGTTGTGTAAATTAGACATGTATACCTGATCTTGCTAATTATAAGTTCGCATTTAACTATAAAAATATCAAATTCAACAACAAGATAGAAAAGCCATTTGAATGTAAATGGTCCTCTTGTTTAGTAAAGTATCCTTTTATGTGATAAATCGCATTATTTGCAATAGGTAGCCAACTGCATCCAGTTTCGCGATGAATGCGTGCTTGCACAGGGCAACCCAAAAACAATAAATTGTTTGATACGAATATGAAAAACAAGATCCTCTGCAGGAAATTGCCATTTGAATAACTCCAGCTTTAATTAGAATTCCGAAATGATAAAAGCCAGTCTGAAATGCTCACTCCTGGAACATAAAGTACTCAGGGCTAGGGGTATCTCTATTTAGTTAAAGCAGCGCTAAAATGAATTTCCATGGCTAAATTCAAATATTGAGAGTGACGAGCACATTACGTCTGTTTGGATTAGAGCGGAAAATATTTCTATATTTAAGTGTTTGCGTTCGACGTCCAGCCGCCGACATATACCCAACGAAGCCCGCCATGAATTCGAACAGTTTAAAATTTCCGGTTGGTAGTGTTGATCGAAAGCAGATTGGAAAATTGTAAATTAAATATCAAGGAAAACCTGGACAGCCTGAATAACCAATACATGTACCTCCTACAGGACTTCTCTCTGTTCATGGTTTACCTAAAGAGGTAAATCGAGGTAATGAAACAAAACTATGCAAGGTGCGACCCAAAATCCGGTTAAACGAACAAACGAAATTCACTGGTGATTTTTAAATTTGGTATTTCACAAATGAATTGTGGACAAAGTTAGCAGGCTATGGTCGCTTACTTAACGAAGCAATTAAACTAGCACTGGCCATCACGGGGATTTACTTCTGAACAATTAAAGCTGCTCCGTGAACGAGGTCCTATTATTAAACGACTTTATGTCAGCAGAAAATTCTAATCATTCTGAATTTCGCGAAAACAGAAGCTGGCACGGGGTTAAAGAGGTAAATTTTTAATTTAATTTTGCACATACCTCGTTTGCACTACAGGCACCTGCGGGTTAATTAAAGTTATATGAGCAACGTGGTCCTAATTATCACTTATTTTCGGCGAACTTACACCTTCTGATGTGGCCGTGTTTCCGACCATGATAAACTAAATTAATGTTCTAATCCTGTCATAGGGTTGAAGTTTAGTCTCTGTTGGTCCCAGGGTAAGGAAATATGGCACTAAACTGGAAGGCATGTGTTATTATATATAAATAACTAAAAACTGCGATAAACTCTATTTCACAAACAAAACTTCTAATGACTATGAATAAAAAACGAAAATAAAGTAGCAATAGTTGTCATTAAATAATTTTTGTTTAATGGTGCTTAGACAATCATATTAAATTATTTTAATCCCTTCATTGCGGCAAATAATTCTGCTACTACGTATATAATAAGATTTTGGACTCAAAATACAAAATACACCTAAACCTCTTTTTACGCGATAAATGCGTTCCTAAAAAGCACACATAAATAGAATTCATGTAAAAGGAACTGCTGACTTCATGCATTTCTATTCTTAAAATTTTTCTTAAACTACGGATTTTCTCTTAACTTTTAATTTAGCTTGGTCTCGTCAAAGTTAATTAAAATCGCATTAAAGTGAATTTAGAAATTATTTTTCATTTTTCGTGTAATTTTGAATTCGCGTAAAAAGAACTTTAAATGCAGTAGCAAGTTTTAAAAAATTTAAGGAATCTGTTGAAAAGTTTATGGAGACATTCTAACATTCAAAACGTTTTAATTTCTTCGTTCTTTTATTTTTTTTAATTTATACAAGAGAATACTAACTTCATGGAAATAATCTGTAAAAAAATCAATTCTACGAGGGAAGCTTAACTTAATCTTTTGTTATATTGATAAATTTCAAAAAGACATTAATTCGCTAGTAAATATTTCTTTACGTATCTTCATGGTTATCTTTTTACAAGAAATTTTTTAACAAGTTTGAAAATTTTACCTCAATTTTTCATATTTGCCTTTTAAACCTTTCTGAATTTTTGCGATTTTCTCAGGAACTTCTGGACCGATCTGGATGAAATTTTATTTAACATGTAAAGGCTGTAGCTAATTTCATTCGTAAATGGAAAATTATTCATCCATATACTTTTTTTATATGGTCGTGACTACCGCTTTTTAGGCTGACCAATTTCAATGACTTTTTTAATGGCCATTCAGTCTGGGTGATTTCATACAAGCTTTAACGTGTCAGCTTTCTAAAATTTTTTAGAAATGTTATCTTAGGGTTCCCACTTAAATCTTTTAAAATTAAACTGCGTGTACATAAATCGAAGATAACTCGAGAAATTGTATTACTGAAAATGATAGTGTCACTAGAAGAGGGCTTTCCGACTTGGGTGACACCGTTATGAAGTTAGTGGGTGGGTGTGGCGAGTAATTCGATTCGTAATGTTCTGTTGGCATTTTTCCTCCTACCTCTGGACCGCCCGAGGTGTTATCCAGGATAGCGACGCCAATGAATTTGAGGTAAACCTCCAGTAAAGACTAGTCATTTTTGGTTGTTCATCTTTCCTTCTGTCTGTTAATTATCTACCTATCTTTAGATGTGTCCTTAATCAAGAAAATTCTTTTGAAAACGATTAGACCGATATGATGAAATATATCATCCTTAAATAAGTAAGCCTCAAGTGGGTTTAAGCAAACTACTAGAACTTCATCTGTTTGTTGTTTTGGCTGTTTTAATGTTCTACAATTACTGCATGTGCCGGAAATTTACTCTTTAAAAATCTATACTGGTATTTAGTTAGCAGCACAGTTTAAAGAATAAGAATTTTCTAACATAAAACTGAAACCCCTTCAAAACGTAGGCTTTAACAACTTTAAAGTATATATTTCACTCATTTTTTAAATATGTAATAGAAACAATTGGAGTCGGCTCGAAAATCGGATTAGAACTAATTGCCAATTTCAGTGATCTATTTTAAATATTTTTCGTTCAACTAGCCAATTTACAAATTTAAAAAACAAAATTCTGTCCTTTATTCCTTGCAATTTGGCTTATTTTACTTACGTTGTCAGGTGTACATGTTTACAATATGCGTCCACGGAATCGCTGAAAGCACATATCTTTATATAAATAAGTAAAAAAATTTGTTTGTTAAATATTCTTAAAACTGCGAAATATTGTAAATACTTTCAGGAGTTTTTAGCATTACTCGAAATTAAGGCCGAAAAACAAATGGAAGTAAGATTTTTTTAGAAACAATACTCATGCAAAATATCTTGGGTATATTTTTTATTTGCTTTTTATTTCTACTTCCCTAGTGACAAACTACAGCAATTAAAATAAAACAGACCATCCTTACTTGAAAGAGCAATATTAGTTTTTTATGTTAAGTAAATGATTCCCATGAAAGTAGGATTGCATACAAAAATCAAAACATCGATCCGGTCCATTTATTTCCCTTCCATTTACCATATCCCTGTAGGTCCCTGCTGCTAGCGCTGCCAGCATTGCGTCTACGTCTTTATTTTTAGTTGGCTGAACGATAAGATACCAATGCGAACAGTTGCAGATTTTCCAGCAAAAAAATTCTTGCGCATTGTACCCATTTGTAAAAATAAGAATGGCGTGCTAATTCAGTCGAAGTTATATGGCGAAAGTTTACTAGTTCTGGAAATTTAACCAGTAGATGCTGGATGCTACACAGTCAACGGTGACCGATAAATAACCCACAATGTCCAAGCTCTAAAGCTCCTGGGGGTTTTCTCCAACTTCTGGGAGTATTCTTCTGTAGTCCTGTGTAAGGATTTTACACCCTGTGATATATACTTATGTATACTGTACGTGTATGCATGGTACATGTATGTAGCGCTTAACAAGGGACCATTCTTAAGAAAAGAATCTCCAACTTGGGGATCCAAAACCCTTCCTGCTAGAACAATGAAAGAGTGCCACCAAAGAGCATAAAAGAACATTACAGTTCCGCGTATCATTAGCAGAGACTTTTCTGCGTTATTTAACAGTGGGGAAAGAGGGTGTAAGGTAGCGCAATAAGTGCAGGAACAGAACACCCACAACTCTACACCACCGAAGCCAGAATAAGTTCAAATGACCCAATGGCAGAATTGCGTGCACTGAGTTTAAAAACAGACGCCCAAATTCGACTTTAAGGCATTTTCTCCAATTTGTTCGAAATTTATGGCTTAGACGGCTTCTCCACGTAATCCATGACCCAATTTGCGTAGAGTTTGAATCGTTTCTGTTCAATACTCCTCCAATTTGCAAATTATCTACTACATTTACATGATAAGGAAAGGTTTACGATTCTTTTGTCTTAAAAACATGACCGTAGTTTAGAACTTCGATTACTGCTAAATTATTACTAACCTGAATATAAGAATAAACCATTGTAATAACAACGCACTGGAGTTTTTTAATTAATCAACAGCAATAGTTTTTGTCGTTTGCAAATATGTTTGTATAATTAAAATTTAAAAAATATTCAAAAAGTGCTTTGACCCAACTGATCTCGAGCAACAAGCCTCTCTTTTGTATTCAATTTGATCTTGGGCCTTTGAGCAGAGCACATTTTTGTATTAGCTTAAACGCTCCCGGTAAAATTGTAAGCACACAAATATCACTATTTAAACGGGCAAACGCTTTTCTAGTTCGTCTTAACATAAGTATAATGACACAGGCCTGCATGGAACCCTTGTCTCAGATCAGAATAGTGAATCTGACAGATTTTCAGAGGCTGATTACGAAAAAACACTCAAAAAATTCCATTACGTACCGTTTTTGCAAAAAATAACATTTTATACTGCGATTTTCGATTTTCGGGTTGTATTTTCGACTCTTCTCCCGAGTTAATCTTACGTGCTAGATAAAAATGGCTTTCAGAACGTACGCATTAACGGTCGAGATAAAGGAATCACTGATTCATTCTAATAACTTTTCAGTGATCTTGACCGTAAATGCGTAAGTCCCTGTTGGGGTTTTGACAACTGAATTAAGGAGTGCTAATTTTAGATAAAAATTCCATCTTTATTTAGCACGTAAGATTAACACAGGATAAATGTCGAAAAAACTCTAAAAACTGGAAAATTGCAGTACAAAATAATATTTTTTGCAAAAATTGTACATGATGAAATTTTTTGAATGTTTTTTTTGTAATCATCACCACAAGAAATACTAAAAACAGTCATTAAAACTAAAAAAGATATTTATGACTGTGTTATTTTGAATAACAACTTTTCTCTTAATATTCGCTGAAATATAGGGAAGAAACATCCATACCCTTCATTTTTCCATTACAGGTTAATGAATTCGTTTGAAAATGGTGAAAATTCCATGCTAAAAGAAAAACAGAGTAAAAACGGGTTAAATGTATATATTTATTCAATATAAATCTAATAAAAGTGTTGTTGAATTAATATCTCTTAACTTTCGAAGGTAAATTTACATTATTTTTAACTGTGCACTTAATTCAAATACAACTTTCCATATTGTCCAAAACTTGTCCTTACTAAAGCATTTAATATTTTATAGAATTGCCTGTTTCAAAGATAAGAATTATAATTTTTATTAACACGATTGAAAATGAAAAGGTATTCGGATATAATTAGATTAAAATTCGTATTAGAATTTTGTCTTTAAATATGCTTATATTTGGGGCAACTTTTTTCTGTTTAACACAACCTATAAATTAATCAAAATCAAAGCTTTCTAGTTCTTATTAAATTATTTATTTTTATTTCAGAATACTGTTGATAAATTGGTACAAAGAGCAAATGCCTCCCTCCTGATTGGTACATCTTCCTGGAAGGAACAGTTTTCGGAAGCCCTTACAGTAAGCGCTGGTGGGTATCTAAGATCGTCATAAAATATTTCATCTAAATATCTCAATATTTATTCATACAAACGATTTCAATTGCTTTTATATATATTTTATTTTTACGTAGCTTTCGCTAAATAACATATTTAGACTTTCATGTTGGCTTCTTTATTAATATATTTACAGCCAAAAATTTTTTAGTTTGCTAATATTGATTAAAGTAAAGAATTCTAAAGACGGATATCGCGGACTGCTATAGTATTAGCAATCAGGACGCAATTTTTGTCCCTTTACCTGACTTGGGTTTTTCATATTCAGATACGCTTTAACTATATTTTGCTACAATATCAAAATCCCCTTATAAATTAATTGCAGAAGGAATAAAAACTTTGACTAAGTATTCTTAAGCCTCGAATCTTTAAAAAGATATCGTCAAAGGACTTTTGACTATTTTTTTTCATTTAAAGTTTAATCTACTCCATCAGATTAAAGAGACAATACATGGATTTATAAAACGTGGCTGCATAAACATTATTCCAAAAATTTCGGTAACTGAGGTAATTAATTTCACCCTCTGCTGGCTTTGAGTTGCCGAAAAGTATTCGAATGGTAACTGAACAATGAGTGTCAAAAGCATTTCAGGAATATGCAAATCCCCGAATTCTCCCGTCGAGGAATCCCACTTTGAATAATTCAGGGTGCAAACGTAGCAAGGATCCCATAAATCATTTAAATCGCCTGCACCAAGCGACGATAGTGACTCCTCGTCACTTTATCTTATAATAGTACAGGTTAAAGCATTTCAAACTTATGCAGGCCTCCTAGAATTCTAATAAATGCAAATGTCTAATAGATCCCATGGTTCCTAGTTTCCAGAAAAAAGATCCAAAGTCAGAAAAAAGGGAAATCCCCGAACGAGAAGCTTG
This sequence comes from Proctacanthus coquilletti, assembly GCA_001932985.1. NCBI lineage: Eukaryota > Metazoa > Arthropoda > Insecta > Diptera > Asilidae > Proctacanthus > Proctacanthus coquilletti. Next base: position 77,138 of record MNCL01000249.1, read on the forward strand.
TGCCTGTCAAAATCACTGCCGCATGTAATAAATGATCGCCCTACCGCATATTGAGAGAAAGGTTCTTGCAGCTCTGGAAGTCAATACGGTCACTTATTCTTTTCTAGAGTCCTTGAATACTTAAGTATGGTCACACTCACGTCCGGAATTGACAAAATAAATAATAGTCCTAAGAACCACCTTGTGGTGTACACATTTATACATATATCTTTCTTCTAGGTGACGAGGACGACGAACGTGAGGACGGAGAAGAACCGAGCCCCAGCTGTGGGGATTACGTAATGCATTTCCTTACATTATTTTGGAAACTCATGTTTGCGTTTATCCCACCTACAGGTAATATTGAATTTAAACACTATCTTTACCTTCATTCATTTCAAAGTAAATTTTTTATTATGTTTATGTTAAACAGACAATTAACCATTCTCGGATATCTCTTCTCAAAAATAGTAGTAGTAGTATGTTATTTTGTCTCATGATATTTCAATAAACTCTTACACAATTTATTGGTAAAAAACAAAGCTAAATTTTACTAGGGTGGAAGTTTGCAGTCCGTTGACTTACTAGGCTTAAATTAGTACATTTCTAGATCGTAAATGACAATATATTTTTACTCGTTTCTATCATACGCAGTTCCATAATGCATAAAGGAGTGACCGTTGGAGAAAATTTTACTTGGTTTTGAACTGCGTAAAAGTAGCAATACTTGATATGGAATTAGTATTCACATATCTGCAAGAAGAAAGATATTTCTGAAATCATATTGCAACAAAAATTAGGACCGTCTTACACTTAGCTGTATTATAAAAAAAAAATTTCAAGATGTAATAGCAGTTTGCATGGGTTAATAATGAACAAATATGAGTAATATTAAATAATTCATCATGTGTTTCTTTGTAATACATCAATGAAATAATATAGTTTTACCTTTCAAGTTTCTTCCCCCATTCCCCGCCCAATTCTCGCTCACAATTTTTTTTACCAATTTGGAACAACTTTCGTATTTAGCGATCACAATATTACAATATTATTGTGTACAATTTAATTAAACTATAAATTCATATCTAATCCTTTCTTGATCAAATCTTTGAATTTCCAAATGGGGACAACAATCTAAGTCTAAAATAATGAAATGCCATAAGAATTAATACTAATAATTTAGTTAAGTTATAATCAAATGGCTTCTTAATTTACAAAACTTATTTATAGATTTATTACTAAAACTTAATTATTTTACTAACTTAAACATAAGTAGCTTGAATTAATAATTACTTTTATTATTTGTTCATTTTATTTTGTCTTGGTCTCTTTAGAAATATTTTAAAAATCTTGAAATTTACGAAAATATTTTAGTTTTCACTGAAATTGCAACTTTAATTCTCTAATAACTCCTTTTTACGCATAACGAGTACACTCGTCATAACACAAAATATCGCCATTTCTTCATGACGAGTATAATCGTCAATCACAGCTAACTGGTTAAATAATTAAATAAATAAAAAATAATATTTATGTCAAAATTATGCTTTCCGCATTTGAAATATCTACTTTTATGCCTCAAATCATGATCCAAGTGTTAAAAAAATTTTATATTCAAAATTGGTCTGGAGCTCCATTTCTTTACAATTCTCAAAATCTCTTTTAAATTAAAATTAGTGAAAGTGAAACTTTCATCTAATAATATTAGTTGTAATTAAATCCATAGAAAATCAAACTCGATCTGACTGTTTATGAACATTTTTAAAAAAATGTTCTTTTATTAATAACGAATTTCAACGTGTCCTTAATAAATTTGGAGATGTCGACAAAATTGATATATTCCAATAATAATAATATATATGTACATATGTAAGTGTATTCAAGCATATATTATTGTAATTTTTAATTATTGAAATGCCCGTCAATCTTGTAGTCGAATGATGACAATGAAAACAAGTGAAATTTTTAAAAATCTTCGTATGTCACGCGTAATACTAATCTGCATCCAAATTTAAGCCGGGACAAAGGTTGTATCAAAGGTAAATTATATATCAATTGGTAATAGCTAAAACGTTATGCAGCAGCAATTCTCATTTTTAATATTGGTTGAATTAGACTCTACGTACTATACTTATTAGTTATTACATTTCAGCAATTAAGTTGTTCTGTCATTCCTTAAAAGAAGGACAAGAGATGCCGTCCATTATACTCAAAATGTGCCAAAGCATTTCCCTTACGTCTGGACGTCGTCGTGGCTTTTTTGTGAAAAAGGAGTGGGTGATAATCCAATAAAACTTTTTACAATGGATTTCTGTGAAAACTTGAAAAATTCCTCCTGGAGAAAAACTCAGATTGTCAAAGACAAAAAAGGCAGAAGTGTCTTTTCAATGCATTCCTCCTGACCGTGGCACTTATTTGCTCTGAATTTCACCACTTCATGCGAATTTTTCTTCCGCCTATATATTCTATATCTAGATTGGTGTACATTTGTGTGCTGTGAACCCACCTTGGATCTTTTATTTTCCAGGAAAGTCGATCAAAACTGCACAGGGACTTCTTTGAATAAATACGAGGTGTGGGTGCGCCCAAGAGTAGGGAAGTTTCCCTTTAGCTTTAGTGTCTTCTAGAACCAGCCATCTAGAGATGTAGGTGCTGTCCGTCGATTTGAGAGCAGAAGAAATAACAAGTAAAGGAATCTTACTGTTATATCGAAAAGTTATTTGTTCACAACACTGAATTTGAAAACTTTTTGAGAAGTTTCACGATGTTAACGATAATCAGATTACACAAAAATCAAAGACTCTAATGCTTTTTTTGTCTCAATTCCAGAAATCATTTATTAGCCAAATTTTGTTTTATCAGTCATCCATTATTTTCATATATTTTTTTGCATTTCAACTTTGGTTTTGATTCGTTTTGTAATAAATTTATTCCTATTGCAGATATTTCTGGAGGATATCTATGTTTTGTGGTCTCTATATTTTGCATCGGAGTCGTTACAGCCGTCATCGGTGATGTGGCGTCTCATTTCGGTTGTACACTAGGTATTAAGGACGCAGTCACTGCCATTGTGTTCGTAGCGCTCGGTACAAGTATACCAGGTAAGCATAAAAACTAAAGAAAAAATGTCTTTTGCACAAAAATCACTTTGCGATGTTAGTTCTTTTATATTTTGAAGTGAAATTTCTTCAGCAACACTCCAAGCTTTCACAGTAGAATATTTCAATACAAAATCCTCTTTCTATTTCACTTACAAAGACAAAATGATATAACAATTATGAATCCTAGAAGCTCAAACAGCTCCTTTTCGTAGAAGCTAAACAAAAATTCAATAACTTATAACATACCAATTCTTGAGTAAACCTGAACTATACACGTTTTTGTGACATTCAACTTCAAAGAAAGCCATTGTGGAAACCACAAATAAGTAAAATGTTTTACGTTTTTTACTCCACATCCGGCGCTATAGTAAAATTCGACAAAACCATAAATTATACGATTACTAATTAACTAATTCACTTACAAAATTATCGCGTCAGCGCACTTGGCGATCTTCTGGTCTGATGTCGCCTATTCCTCTGATTTGTCCTGATCTTTTTACACCTGTATTACAGATCTACTGAATTTTTGATTCGTTTTTCCGCATTTTAAGAGGAAGAAATAAAACATGTTTTGCAATTTGAGGCGAAGAAATATAAATTTTCACATATATCCATTTATGCATAAAACGCCTAATAAAAATTTCCCCAGTTTTCTCAATTTACAAAAATTTGAATTTGATGTTAGCGATACCATGCCTTTATTTATTAAAATTCACTGTTCCTTAAATTTTCGCAATTTAACGCTGAATGAATAATTAAACAGAAATTCTCCCTAGGAAAACGTTATCGCAGGTTTCGTACGATTTTTTCTTAAAATGAGTTTCTAAAAACGTCAACTTCATCTCATATAAAAGTGCTATAAATTATGCTAATTCCTTTCGACAATGTGCCTTCATTAATAATATTTGTGTTCTCCCATTGTCTTCCCTTGGTGGTCCAACATCTCCGAGCAAGCCGCGTCAATACAGCAGAAATTTAATCCAATTGAACTTTTACAAGTACTTGCAATTTCAACTAGAATGAAGTAAACAAATTGCTTCATATTTTTCTTAAACTATTTCTCAAGATAAAAAGCAGAATGTAGGTCTATAGCATTAAACAATATACATGAGGATATAGTCACAAAATAGCAGTAAAAAGTAAAAACATTTTTTATGAATAATGAAATAATGTGCCTTTACAATTAGCTTCCAAAGAGAAGCAAGAACTATTTCTTATAGCCGACCTTATCAATAAAAACAATGCTCAAACCGAATACGAAATTTTGCTTTTCGAACTGGCTTTGCCATCGGATTTCTTTTAACTGCTTCAAACATTTTTTGCAGAGCTCAAAAAATTCTGTATCCAACAATATCACGTTCGATAGAATAAGCAGAAAATTTTTTGGTGTGATATTAGACATAGAGTGCGAAAACATAATTAATAATAGTTCTAGGAAGAAATAAATAATCACACATGCTTACCCACGTAATTAAACCACAATCAAAAGCTCCTTTTTACATGTTTTAATGGATTTTTTTTCCACTCCATACAAACGTAACAACAAAAATCATAGTTATTTATATTGACGCCAAGTCTTTCCGATTCTCTTCCAGATACGTTTGCTAGTAAGGTCGCAGCTATTCAAGACAAATATGCAGACGCTAGTGTGGGCAATGTGACGGGCAGTAATGCCGTAAATGTCTTCCTGGGAATTGGTGTAGCGTGGACTATAGCTGCAATTTATCACGGCATCAATGGAGAATCTTTTTACGTCGAACCGGGAACGTAAGTATTACTTACTAAACTATTTTGCTAAAATTCTGTTCTTTTCATTTTAGTAAGACTTATTGTCCTTATTTTATTTATCATTATTCTGAATCATGTTGAAACAACAAAAAAACATTTCTAATTACTCAAGCAGTGTACTATTACGTGAGTAATACTAATTTTTCGTTACGTTTAATTATAATATTCACATTTTGACTTCGAAAGGCCACGTTCAATAAATACTCCATTAATAAAGCAAAGCATATCTCAAACGCATTTTTTTTTTGTAAGAATAAAAATTATAGGTTCAATTTATTATCCAAAAACACCACCCCTTTTATCTTACGTATTCCATAGTCAAATGTTTAAGCAGATGGATTTTTTTTTGATGCTTTTAATGAAAACACTCAATTCTGTAGCAAAAGGTGTTACTACTACTATAAATAGTAGTCTTTGTATATTCCTACCAATACTAGTAAGGGAAGTTTGATTTCTTTAATAAAACTCAAGAAACATTAATTAGCAATGCGCAACTCTTATAGAACATACATTTTCTTCGAATTCATCTCTTTAGATAAAACACAAAACAAATGTAAATTTGCAGTGTATTAAGTTTCAGATGTCCCTTTCATGTAGATCACCCTTAAAGTGGAACACTTGTTTGCCTTTAAAATTGGACGCATTAAAACGCTTCCATTAAAAAGATAAAAGTAGGTTTTGTATAAAGAAAATCTTTTATATTCTTTTGAGATTGAACTCAGAGTTCGGGCGCTAGGTAATTCGATATCCCGTAGTAATTAAACTAATTCATATCAGTAACTAATATTTTTTCCTACTGGATGTTACACATTAATAGGTAATTCTTTACTTTAATGATTGCTTTTAAGGACACAAATATATCACATAAGACGAAAATTTTATTGAATTGATTTAGCTTGAAGTGTCCAACAGTAAGAATAATTTTCAATCTGTATTTGCATATATAAAATTAGATAACTATTTATGAACTCCAAAAATTGTTTCATACGTTGGAGGCCTGTATAATTTATAAAAAAAATCTTGTTTACAAAAACTTTCTCATGTTTAGAATAAAAAGAAAATAAGATAAAATTTCGCTGCTGTGACTGAGAGTTTTGTAATTATTTTACAATTTCTCTAGTTTAAATTCACATTATATTGAAGGATTTTCTGGCACAATAATATTTAAAAAACGATATTCAATACGCCTTCAACACTTTTTTAATTAAATTAAATTGCTAATAGAAACGAGCAAATCCTGACAAACTGAACATCTCACATTGACGGCATCTACATGTATATTCAGAATGACACTGGCTAATGTTAGTCAGTTTGCACAGAGAATTTTATTTGAATATATACGAGAATTACGAAATCCTATGGAAATGATGTCCAACTACGATCTAGATGCTGAATGGTGAAACTGAAGTGTGCCAAGGATTTCGCCCGCGAGGATGGCAGGACCATGTTTCCATGTTCCCGGTATGTCGCTGGAATGCCTCATGTATACAAAATACTACAAATATTCAACTTAGCAAATTGAGACTAACGTCGCCCGCGAAACTGGTTCATTTCCACAATAAAAACGTGACTCTCATTACAAGTGGCCACTTTACTGCAGATTGTAGCTTAACTTCTCGTTATCTGAGCGTTGACGGTTGTCATCGTTAATTTTTCGAGGTTTCCACAGAGAATTTTATTTGCACTCGTTAATACTTTCAGGTGAAAATTAAATTTTCCTCGCTTTTCCCACTCAAATATCAAAAATGTTGTGGTAAATCCTTACTTTGTCCATTTCCTGCTGCATTGCTAAAATAAATTATATTAATAAATTACCCATCCAGATACCATCTGATCTAGAGTTTTGAGAGATAAGATTTTTCGTTTTATGCATATTTTAATTAAAAGAGGAACATTATTCACAAAATTGAATACAGACAAATATAAGCAACATTTAGCTTACTTCCACATATAAAAAGGATTCTGTAAATCTTTGTGTGTTGGTCACATGGAAGCAATTTAGAACAATTATTTAAGATTAAAATTGTTCTGTAGTGTGATTTGTTTCTCCTTTTTTTCTCAAGAAAGAATTACTTCGATGCCCATACCCTTGATTAGTAATTAGAATGGGTCATCAAACATCTTATATTATATGTATGTTAAAAAATGGGTCAGAAAATTGAATGTAGTTTTTATTCCCATGATTTCTGCTTTACACTGCGACGTAACTTGGAAAACAAAAGGAGGGAACGCATAATTTTGTTATAAAATTAAACGCTCTGTTTTATTATACGATCCACTCGAATTTGCAATGCTGTCTTTGTATACTATTACATTATTTATGATTTTATACTATTAGGAGGGAACTGATAATCCTCTTAAAGATATCACACAGGTCAATACACCTCTCTTAACACACTTTTTTTAACCCTATTAACTATGGATAAAGATTTTGTATTAATTACGTTTATAATTTTCGATCAGAAATAATATCTATATAAAAATATAATCAAAATACTCTTTTTTTTCATGGAGAAAATTTCATTTAATTTTGAAATTATGAACTCTTCGTCTGGCCACACAGCTTGAACTTTAAAATGAATAAATGATCTGTATCCACAATTGTCTGGACATATTCAAGCTAACATTTTGACTCACGTTGTCGCACACTTTTCGTAACTAAGGCTATGTAAATAACTGTCGAATGTTCACCAACGAGAATATGCTCTTCTATTACATTACCTTCTTTGGTGGATATGTAGTCAACTGATTCAATAAGTTCCCTATCTAATTCCATGCGACCTGTGAAAGATTTAGCTGTGAAGCTCGCTTGTTAATTTTCGATTGCATGGAATTCTTTTTTATTTTCTTTATTTATTTTATTCTGATTTTTATTTTGTCCTCTGATGATAAAAACTTATTTATATTTTTAATTTAGTGTAGCAAGTGGAGATGCCATTAAAGTACGACTGTGACTTGAAAAGTCCGTGCAAAAATGAAAAGTACTTAATTTTTATTTTTCAACTTAGTCTTCGCTTAGACTTATAAAACTCGTCCAACGCTACTCCAGTTTGCTGATCCCTTCCGAATACCAGAATTAGTTCAATTCCGCAAAATAGGCATTCGTTTCCGTAATTACATCCTCGTTTGAATAAAATCTCTTTCCCGCCAGGCATTTTTTCATATTGGGGAACAGGTAGCAGATTTTATTGATGGCCACCATACGTTTTGAAAAAAACTCATTGTTTATTACATATACTACTCAAAATCAAATAAAACTGCAAAAGAATTATACAACACATTAACAGCACGATTCTATAAATTCGAAGTCCAGCAAATTTACTATAAACTAAAATTACTATAAACTAAAACACTAAATTTACTATAAACAAAAATATATAAGCGATGGCACATCTGAGATTACCTTTGTATTGTGGGTCGGGCTAAAGGAGAAAACTTATTTTCATATAATTTCAATAAAAGTTTATTTGAAGTAAAAAATTCAATTTTATATTCTTTGGACATAAATTAAAACTAAAAAAGAATAATAAACTTAATTTTTTAAGCAAAAATGTTTCGGCAAATATCTAGTGACTTCCTCCTTTTCCTTGAGCAAGAATAGTGTCGGGTAATGACTCCTTAGCCTGTTTGTGCAATTGCCATCAAAGTAGCGAATTCATTCATGGTTCTATTTTAGAACAAAAATTAGAAAATGTTCACATTCAGTGAGTTATTTATAAGTACCAACATTTCGAAATCTTATTAAATTGAAAAGTAACTTAACGTTTTTAACTAAGCCAGCGATTTAAAAGTTGCAGGTTTTAATATAAGATTGGTTCTTTCCAGCTTGGCGTTTTCCGTGACGTTATTCTGTTCAGAGGCCGCTATAGCAATAATCGTCCTGCTCCTGCGAAGAAGTAAAGCCGTAGGTGGCGAGTTGGGCGGCCCTAAGGTAATAAAGTACATAAGCGGCTCGGTACTCTTTGGCTTGTGGCTGATATACTTGATAGTGAGCAGTTTGGAGGCCTACGGAGTTATTGAAGGGTTCTAGAGAGCTTCTTATAATAACTTGCTATGTTCAAACTTACCATAAGGAGACTTTTTTAATAACTACATTATAATGCAATGAAATCGAGCAAATAGCCTGTTTGCAACGTGTACATAGAAGAGATGTTCAGAGAATCTTCCTCGATAAACCTTAGTTTTCTATTATTGTTAAGAAAAACCATTTTGTTTTGGTTTTTATAATTGTTAAAACGATTAAAAGTCATTTTATTTTTAAGGCTAATGTACTATAGAGAAATAATTTTTAGTGATGTTGAATATATGTACGTATATCCAAAGAATATTTTTATTTGTTATGTAAATAAATCAATTATAGGCTAAAGAAATGTTAAAAAGCAGGTACGCAGATAAGATTAAATTAGTTAATTAAAGCGATTTCTAAGACGCTTAAGTTCATTTAAGTGTGTTCTTCCTACTTAATTTTGTCGACTTATTTATTTTTTACTTTGTTTACTTGTTTTGTCAATATTCCAAGATCGAAGATATTTTTTTAGTTTTTTCGACGTTTTCACATCACTTAGTTTTTGCACGTCTACTATTAAACTTCTGTGAACAGCATACCAGAAAAATAAAGCACATTCTATTTAAAAAATACAAATAAATAAATTTATAACAAAGTGGTAACAGCAATTTTCAATAATAAGCGCTTGTTTCTCCCTTTAGTTGAACATACCCAAATTTGGAAGAATTTAGTTGTACATAGACTGAACTTATTTCTAAGGGTATAATTTCAGTAAAGCCATCACAGTTATTTATTATTGTTATCAATATGATCTAGTTTAATTGAATTTTACGAATCCTTATTAAATTACCTCTTCGAATTTTTCACTCTTTCCTTCTACTATTATTTTATTTCGATGGACGTGTTAATCAGAAAGTTTTTTTTTGCAATACAAAATAGGCTTTATAGCTAATTGTGATAAGTCTAGTCCACATTTCTAAAAAGAGAAATGATATGTTCATTCGAGATGAAATGTTATTATGACTATAAAATCTCTACCATCTAAAAATTTAATATGTAATATATGTTACGAGAAATATATTTTTTTAAATAATTTCCTAATTTTCAAAACAAAACCCTTATTTACTACTAAGCAAATTTTAATCGAGTATAGAATAGCGCAAATCACACAAATGGATATTCCCGTTGAAGTAAAAACATATTTAAAACAACAGTATTGGCGCAGTTTTCAAACCTTTCTAAATTTTATTTGGAAGGAAAGGAATGATGTTATAGGATATTCAGTACCATGCTATGCCTGTATACCACATAAAAGAATTAATACAAACTTCAGTCATTGGAATAAGAAATAGTTTGAATTAGTACCTTTCTAAGACATCGAAAATATGGAGAAAAAACGCATTAGTAAGTATGACGCGAGGTGCAAAAATATTAGTATTGCTATACAAACAAACTGGTTATTTTTTAAATACAAAATACTACAAACAACTAATAAATGAAAAAAATGATCAAGAAAGGTGAATAGGTAAAATGCCTTCCTTCTTTACACGGTAAGTGTTATGATTCATACATATGTATAATTTTACATAAATAAAATCCTATATTTTGATTTGTTTATTAACTTAAGAATGCTTGTCAAAACAAAATCTGTGTTAATTGTTTAACACTTCCTACTTTGCCACTTCCTTTTCCTGACTTTTCTTTCTTATTGTTTTATTGTTTCTTTATTATTTGACTAAAATATCCATAGATTAATCGTGCGATGTATTAATTGAGTAAGGCTTCACAACAGAACATTTCTGAAAAATATCATACTACAAACTGTCTTCAATAAATGTTTGAATGCTAAGATACAAAACATAACTTCTTTTTCAAATTAAAGGAAAATTCTTAGAAGACCAAACAGTAGTAATTGTACGATCTTAATAAACTACCCTAAATTATAAAATTACTAGTAATAATTAAATAAAAGAAATTAAAAAAACATTAGAAATACACAAACACAAGTAATTAAAATTTAATAAACCTCCATAATTTTCAATTATAAAACTGCTAAGCACAAAACCTTCGAAATATATTTATCCAGCCAAAACTTCTTCTGTGCTTAAAGTTTAAAAATCTTGTCCATAGTTTTAATAATTGGTTTCCTTGAATAATTGATTGAATTTTGAAAAAATTTGCTTTGAGGATGCATTCAAAAACATTATATAACATTAATGATCTTAATTATCTTGCCAGGAGAAAAATATTGAGACGTAATTTATTTTTAATGATCTATTTTTCTGATAAAACATAAATGAAGAAATAGAGCTGTTGAAACTGTTTAAGCTTATAGAAATCGTTTTCAAAACGGCAATTGTAAAAGGTTTCAAACTAATAGATCAAATAGTATTGCTTTTCTGTATTGAACCATTTAGCAACTAAGCAAATAACACCTGAGCCCACCGACTTCGGGACGTCAGAATCTATACACAATTTTATACAGGTAACTATCGTAGAACCGAATGCTTCTACAGCGCCATATTTGTATGTAACGTAACACACCACGCACACCTCTTGAGATATTTTCATTACAAAGCAAAAGTAAAACGCTTCCTCCACACTCCTCATGCAACGCGAAATAAAATGGAATATACCGCCAAACGAAAAAAATCGATTTTTATAAATTTCAGTTTATCAAAATTAATCTATAAGTAGCTTACTTTAAGTACTTAATCCCAGCCTTAGTAAAAAATTACGACATTAATACAACCACTTATTTATTATAAATTTTAAGCTATATTACATTTTTTGAGGTAGGTAATTGGGACCAATATAAGAAATTATTCATGAATAACCACTAAATTTAAAAAACAAATCATTTTATTTTATTAATCCTGGCCAGAAGCTAACATTTTAATTGATAGAAAATACTTTTAACATTGCTTTTATATTCGTCATTTATGGACTTCATCAAAATTTTAACATTCATCATTATCAAAAAATCGATTAACAAAGTATTTTCGTCAGTCCGTCCAATTACAAGTATTTTAATCAGTGATGCAATTTAACCGACATAAAATAATTCTGTAAAAGCTATCACGGAAATCAAACGCTTTGTTTAACCATTTAAATGCTACATTCTTAGTGTAATTGATCGTTTCGAACGATAAACATTTTTTAAATTACCTTTGAAGTTGTTATTCCCGAATTGAATAATATAGTAATAATACAGCGGACATTATCTTACCTTTTTAGCTTATAGTAATCTACCCGTTGATTCCTTCCTTTTCAGTTACTCCTTAAAATAATCTTAGCTAAATTAATTGCGAGCCTGAAACTTGCGAGCCTCATATTGAAATGTTTACAAAAACTAGAAACAACTTTAAAATAGAGAATATTTTACTCTGAGAAGGATTTTAACTGAAGTGCACAATTTATTTATCTTTATTAATGAGGTTTCCAAAGTTTATTTAAGTTTCAGCGTTCCTGAGCATGATTTTATACACAAATTAAATCAGTAAGAATATAAATATTTAGTCTACCGCCACTCAGACCCATGAAAACCGATCCATCATCGTCTTTGTATAGCTTTATCGAAAGGCAGGACTTGAAGTCCTATGATAAAACAATAATTTGTACAGATTTCGATGATAGAGGCCCATATTTATCCTTTCCAAAATCGGAAGATACATTTTACATTTACCCTAAGATTTTAATAAAAGAAATGGAAAGATAGAATTTACATTGATAAATTGAGGACCAAAATACAATTAGATAGAAATGTCGTGAATTATTTAAATGTATTAAGTCCTTCTCTTCAATTATCTATTTATAAGAAGCTATCCTATTCCATTCCATTCATTAGTCTTGCTAATTTCATAGAAGGAGGTAATTTAAATATTAAATCAGCTTAATAATCCCCATTTTAATTGAAGTAAATTTACGGGCACCTAATTAGCAATAGATAGCCAAATAATTCTACCAGAATTTCAAAAAAATTAACTAAAGTGAAAATTAAGCAGTTAAAACATAGTCGCGATTTAAATTTTTATTGTAATATCGTTAAAAATTAATTACATGTAAATTTTCTTATAGTGCTTATATTAATTATTGAAAAATTTGCTGTTTCCCGCTAGAAAAAATTAATGCGTGATGCATTTTGTGCATTTAGACTTTGTGTAATTTATTAATGGATGAGATAAGTGAATAAAAAAAACATTAAACATTTAAATATTACCGAACATTATTTTAAAAATCACCACATATTTTACTACTAAAAATGAAAAAGCGCCTAACTTAGAAGACGTGTAAAAACTAAACACAAGAAAATACATATAGATATGCAAAATATTAACAAGTCGAAAAATGTATTTAAAATTGTATTACTAAAATAGTCTTTCAACCTGAGGCTTCCAAAATAAGAGGAAAGAATGTGACAAAAATATAAATTAGAACTTAAGATTCCCGCAATTTGGTTACCTTACTCTGCAGTGTAATGATTCGTTCCTTCCATGTAAATTAATTGTATGCAGCCAAATTCACAAAGTTCAACATTTCGAAATCTCCTTACCTTCTTACCTTCTTGTTAGTACTATCATCCTTCCATGTTAATGTAGCAATAAATATGCCTTAAAGCATCTGCAGAATTTGTTCCTAGCATGTAGTAAGACTACACAGGTGAAATATTATAAACTTACACAAAAAGAGGATTGATCACAAATCAATTAATTTACCTAACACACGCTCTTCGAGTCGGCTACACAATAAATTGTACAAAGATTAAATTAGGATGAAAAAAGAAATGAAAACTTGCAAGAAGAAAGAAAATCACGAATTGTAAAAAGAGAGGTATTTGGTGTAAGTAGTGAAAAACTAATGTTAATGTTAAAAATGAAACCTTCTCCTATTTTTGTTGTTCCTTCATACTCCAAGTATTGTAAAATATTTCACAGTCCATTGTTGCAGTCAAAAAATTTTATTTCAGCTGCAAAGGGAATTTGTCATCATTGCTTATTTTCTCGAGATAAAAAGAATTCAGGAGATAAAACTATGAAAACTTCTTTAAGTTCTGTTGGAAAATATAACATGAACGTACAGCACTCGCATGCAAAATAAAGGACTTTGGAGAATTTGTAAAATTATTGAAGAAACAACAAAATGAAGGCATATCCAAAACTTTCAAACTTTACGTTTAACAGTAAAAGTTAGTTTTCCACGTTATTAAATCGCCTGAATTAACTGCCTTTAGGGCTTTCTTTTACATTCTTAATATTTTATTTGTGTATTAAAGCGGGTCAAATCCACATTTCGTAATTAATTTTTTTAATAATACCCCAAATTCAATTATATATTTCCATTATGGTACCTTAACATGAAGCAAATATTTAGAAAAGGCTAACACACATCCAATCTATTTCACTGTGATATACATTATAATTATTAATGATATCAACAAAATCAAATGAAATCATATCCGTACCGTAAGAGAAAAAGTTGACAATTACCTAACAATAATTCAGTATGAGATTTTAAAAATGCACTCTTTTATTTTTCATTATTACATTTATATCCAACTTGGAAAGCCCATTAGCAAGATATCCAAAAATATTACCCAAATTTGTAAATCCAATAAAAACAAAGCTATAAACATTTTCACCCCAAGTATTTGCACACTATTGGTTGTTTACTTTAATTGTATGTTTTAATACCTTTATATTAAACTAAGATGACACCTAACCTTGCGTTGCCTTAATTGTAGTCATAACTTAAAAGTTGCAATACATGAAAAACAATTTGAAGCAATTAAGTTCTTTAGTATTTCGAATCTGTTGGCAGTTCATAGTTACTTCTATCCCCCATAGATTTATAAAAATTTTTTAATTTAATATAATTACATTTTTATTATACAAGCTAATTGCTTTTCTAAATATTTTATTGTCAAGGCCTTTTTTATTTCAGTACCTTTAAGGAGCACAAATTCTTCAGTTATGTTGGAAATGAGCTACATACTCACCACCAACATAAATTTATCAATTCCTTTAATTGTTCAACCATGTTTTAGCACGCCTTTTTAAACAAAAAAAATCGATTGGAGAAAGTTAAATGTTTATGTGTTTCTGGAAAATACGTTGAGTTTTAACAATTGCCATTGTGACCTATTAAGAGATGATAAATATTAATTCTGCAAATATTGTTAAAAAATTATGCAACAGAAAACTAACGATTTATAAATTGTCAATTTTGTGATAAAAAATACTGTACAAAATTTTAAGTAAAGTGATTCAAAACTGGACAGGAAATATTGAATATTAATTTCAGATAAATGCGATGAATGTAAAGATTTAATGACCACATGAGCTGTGTTAGTATTATTCATATTTCAAAGTTAGTTCTACCTATTTATATATATACAAATTAAAATCTTGCAGAAAATATAACAAAGAAATATCCGCGACCTGTTTAGAAGTAATTCGTTGCACTTTGTTTGAAATTAATTTCTGTGTCAAAAATTACTGGATTCAGTAAAGTTTTAATAACATCGTTCAATTCTTTGATATCACTATGAATGAATGTGCCAATAACCACTTTCTACACAAGCTTTGTAATCCGCAAGTATTTTACATAAAGGTTTTCCATGTTAAATTTTTCGAAATACTTTCGACTTTCTGTGTCTTTTCCGAAGCCATCAAAATGAATATAAAGGAAAATGCGAATATATATGTAAGAAATTAATTCGTAATTCGCAAAGAAATTATGAAAGGAAAAAAACGTCCTCTAAATTATATATGACTATATAAACAAATTTATCTACTATTAACGGGCAATAACTTAGTTAAGTTAAGGATCATCTTTAACGTCAATCATAATAACTTTACTCAGCCTGCTTATTCCTGCTCAATTATTCGCTCACTTTAAAAATATCTTAAAAACTGCGTGAATTTGGCAACGAAAATATCTATTTGGAATGTATTGCTGTAAAATTATGCAAAGAGTTTAAATATGTATATGTTGTATATTGTTGACAAAGCATACGAAGTTCTAGATGCCAGAATAAAGATGTGTTTAATTACAGAAGAATACTAACGAAACAGCGTTATTTTATTAATACAAATAAAATAATTTTAAGAGCCCACAGTGAATTTGTAATATTTTTAATATCGGGCTTAAGAAAAAATGAAAATCAGCATAATAAAATGATTTCCTTTTACAGAAAAATTTGTTTTACTCTATATCCAAAGATTGTTCCCATATTAAACTCTAACCGTAGTGTAGAAGAGATCATCACTGTTAAAATAAATCAATCCTGCTGCAAACGAACAGAAAGTGTTAACTTTATACTTGTGAAAATAATTTTCCTTGTTTTGCTAACTTTTATGGGTCAAATACAAATTTCAAGATTAAAGCTGAGATGAAGAGCTGTTATTTAGACTCAACGTGACTTTGCTTAACTTCAAGCCCGACCCAGTGGATCTAGTTTATGCTGCTTTAGTATTATGTGGAATAATCGCATCGTGAAAGTAGGTGCCGATTTGAACGTAAACAAATATTGAGTCTACTTCCGTGACTGCTCAGATGCGACGCGGGGAGAAGCCTCCAGCAAAGAACCCCTTCGCATTCTTAGTACGCAAACTTGGTGCTTATCACAATTTATGATAACTTTTAAGCCGGCTGGCTTACGAGCGAGTCCCATGTCGCCGTCAACTCAGTTCGCTACGAGCAGTCGATCCAGGCGAAAGGTGTTGCCTTCAGCAGTGGAATGACTCCTGGTTGTACTGAATCAAGTTGTTAAGATTCCAGCAAGTAACATTTTGTGATAATGACATTTTGTCTCTTGAATTTCAAAGGCGTTCTCGGTGCATTGTTTGTGGTATTCACAAAATATATTATTTTTTCAAGACTCTCAGGCCACGAAAAGTGAAAATACCTATAAACCAGAAAAATGGTCACGGAGAACTCACCTCTTTTGAAGCAATTCATTGTTTCTATACCAAGAAAATGCAGCGAGGACAATGACTTGATGTAAGCAATTGTTAGTACTTATAATAATAAATTATATAGTCTTTTACATTTAAAATTTACGTAAATTATCCATTATGTTTTTAAAAACTCAACTCGAAATCTGAAAAATTACTACTATTATACTTGTTTTTTTATTAAATATCCAATATATTAATTGAATTCTAATTGTAAATACATTTTTGACTCTGCATAGCACCGATACAACAAATTTAATCTTAATTATCCAGCTGCCTTGGAATGACGTGCTATTGTTATCTCTAGCAAATTACATTTAACGTATATAGCACAATGATTGAACTGGCTGTTTTAGTTAAGTTTTTAGTGCGCTCTACTTACATAAGTTTAAATATCTTAAGTTAGTAAATCATTTTCAACAACAAATAATTATATGAGGATGATTTGTATCAGAATAATAATTAAAGTTTTATATACTGACCGAAAAAACATAAATCATTAAGAAAAAGTCCGTATAAATAATAATTTAAAAGCAATATACAGTGTGTTCCAAAGAAACGTGTCTAGAAAAAAAACAATAAAACCCTGTTGTTATTTTATATTATGTTTATTTCTAAAAGATTACATTAAGGTGTATTTCACAACTACATTAGTATGGAGTCCAGTCACCATTGTTATCTATAATTGCCTGATATCTTCTGGTACAACTTTGGCTTAATTTTAAGCATAATCTATACTTAGACCTTTCCAAATCTGATTTAAAACCCGAATGAGTTACCGTGTGGTGGATAGTTGTTTTCTTCTTAGTTTAGTCTTCATGAGTGACATTACATTTCGATAGGAAGGCCACTCCAACGTTCTTATCTCACTTTGTTCTTTCTAAAATCTGCAAAGGGAACTACGGTCTTTCCGATCATTATCCTCTAGTAGGATCCAGTCATCGTTATTAGTTACATACAATAACTCTGCAGACTTCTTGTATAAATTCAACATCCAGATTTTTTTCATACCTCATTATTTTATTTTGCATTTTCCACATTCATTTTGGGACCTTTAGAATGGGTAACTAAGCAAACAACTTCGACACGCTTGTATTGCTGATCTATTGCTTCTACAAATTTGTGTAACGTGAAATCGGTAACAGTATGTTGGGAAAAATTTACCATTTCACTTATTTCTGTGTGCAAGTAGCAAGAAATAACTCGCGACACGTTTCCTTGGAACATACTGCATTTTAAATGAGATAACCTATCTATCCATATAATGTACTCAAAATCTAGGGACAATATGTAATACCATTTGTAGTATTTTTGTCGATCTGTTTATTTGACTATACCATTTTGATTGAAAAACTACTCAAGTTGTGCATGCGCAAGTTCTGACACCAGTTTTTATTTCATAACGATATCTCAATTGGTTCTTATGTAATTACACTTCTAATTAGACTTCTATAGAATTTGTCCTGCTTATTTTGTTTTTGTTTGTTTGCTAGTTGTAAAACATCGTTCTGGTTGTAAAAATATAATTTTAATTCAAATTATTGTTTTCATATAAACAATCTATTATTTAAAGGCAATCTTTTCTTCTGTAAAATGTAAATTTCGAAATTATATCTGTAGTATACTTATCTTAATAATTTTATATACCGAATTAAATTTATAAAAGCTTTCAAGGAAAACCTGAAATCTGCTTTACAAATTTTTCATATTTTATAAAAAGTTACGGTATTGAAAATTGTAATATAGAATCATTACACCAAATTCATTACATTCAAATAATCTCTGCAGCGAATAGATCTTTTAAAATCACTATAACTAAAAAACTATGTTAAATTTATGAGAAAATCCACAACAAATTTTTTGTTCGCATGCTGTAAAAATAACAACTCTCCCTGAACAATTGAACATTATAAATCGGTTTCTATGAACTATAAATACGATAAAAAAACCTACTTTTTATCAATAAATTTAAAACTACTAACCAAATTATGGCCACTTACCGTATTACCACCTTTTTGTTTAGTCAGTTTTTAAATTGAAAACTAGACTTCCTAAGAAACAAAAATGCCTTATTTCGTTGATAAACAAGAAAATTCAATATTTCGCTTATCATACCGAAAAAAGCAAAATATTCACAATTATTCTGCAAATTAACACTTTTGGAGAATTTATATCAAAGCGGATACGGCATCACTTTCACCAAAATCTTGAACCCATTATCAAGGGTGAGAGCTTCAAGCTCTCCGTTGTTGACGTTGAAAATTAAAATATTTTCATGCGTAAACAAAATCCCAAATCGTTCGCACATGTTTTCGTGTATGAGTAAGAAATATCTGCGCGATTAGTGCAAAATTTAACGCATAGGCAGATCTTCAGTAATTTATATTGATTCAATGTCAAACAGATAGAGGCCTACAAGAATGAGAAGTGATAGCGCGGAATTACATGGATTAACCTACGCAATGAAATCGCCTCTGAAAGATAATCCCATATAGAATGGACAGTTGCTTTCTCCTTACATGCAATTCTTATCGGGAAATGTCGGAAAATGCAATAACTCAACCTTAGTGTATTAACAATTCGTTTACCTTTTATTAATCGCCCCCAATTATTCTTCATTACAGGAAAACGAAAGGACTCAGCCTTGAAGAGTTATTGCCCTTCGAAGACGACCCTTGGTGGCGGAATGCACGAAGAATTTGCCTCATTACGTTCTGGATTACGCTAATTACAATTTTCACGGCCGCATGTACTCTAAGCATTTTAGAGCACGGAACGTGCCCGGCGACGTCTAGAGGCTTCAAGCCAAATATAACTACATCAGTAATTAATATTAATATGGCAAATGAATCTTTATCGAGCGTCAAGCAAATCGGCCTACAGTGAAATTACATGCTTGATGAATCTTATTTATTTACATCTATGCCTTGCTCATAAATTTTATTTTGTCCTTATTTGCGAGCTAATTAAAGACTGATTATTCGAACTGCGTATAGATCACAAGATGAAAATTCTGATGTAATTTAAGCTCCGGATGTCAATAGATTTCCTAGTATCGATTTCTACTTAATCAGTACAATATTCTATCGCAATCCACTGGTAAATTTTCATCATCCTTAAAATAAAGCAGAATATACTGGAAGTATGGAAAACCATTGCGACTATTCACAAGAACATGTAAAATTTAATACGAATAAAAATTCCTAAAGTAATTTTTTTATTATTAAACTACTAATGAAAGACAAATTTTATTTAATGGCTATCTAAATCACAATTGTAAAAATAAATTATATTGCTAATTTAATACTTACACCTTCGTTTGCCCTTAAATGCAAAATGCCGAAAATTCTTACGAATTCATAAAACCCATCATTCTATGGTATAAAATGGTAAACTAGTTTAGTTTTGGTCTTTTATAATTTGCATTAATATATACCGTCAACATTCCAATAAATAAGAAATTAATCTTAATTAAGCAAATTATCTTTCTTCTAAGTTCATATATTATATAACATTTATGGTGTGTGCCTTAACGCAGTCATTTTGGAGTTTTGGCATTTCTTTTAGTGCAAATGTACAAAACAAACTCGCATTGTGATAACTTTAGCCTTTTTAAAAAATAGAGATTACTTTTTTACCATATTAACTAAACATACTTTCAAATTTCTTTTTGAAAGCATTCAATGAATAAAAAAGAAGGTAAGTTAAAACCCATAATTTTATTACATGTTTAAAAGGTATATTTCATTTTATTAAATCTAAAGAATTACATTTTATCCCTTTTTAGCGAATTATAAATATTTATTATTATTTAAAACAACACTAGCATACCAAATTATCAAAACTTTTTCTAAATACTGTAATAGCAAAAAAACGCTCTAAACGTAAAGCAGTAATAATATTTACACTATAAAAATCGATGAAATCCTAACTCTATTATCATTTTTTAAAATATAAACTCCTATAAAACTCCCAAATCTTCCATTGTAGTTATGTTCTTCGTGTCTTTATTTGGTAAGATAGCTACCAGCACATTGGAATAGCTCGTCTTTACGTGTGCCATAGTATTCTTCGTTTTTTTACTTGTCCATTGATTAAAATCAAATTTCGGTAAATCCTTACAGTTAACGTAAGGATTTGTAGAATCATTTGGACGAAACATGACAAATTTTTGAACTACTTTAACGTCATCCGAATTCTTGCATATTATTCCAGCCAAACTAGTTTTGTAAATTTCTCCTAATTGGCCTGAAATGAAAAAATATGAGGATATACGATTCAGACCTATAAATTACAATTAAAATAATTAATGGAAAATTATATATAAGTATCGGTAACACGCATGACACCAAAACCACCGAACGGAGTTTAGTGAAACTTAGCATACATTTCAAATTCATCAGTCACCGAATTTCTGAGGGATTTATAGAAAAATTCCCCGCAACGCAACAATTCTGCTTGTGGCTTTGTTCGAATCGTATATAAACCAATTTCGATGAAACTTTACATAGGCACTCTTAAGTACATCTTCATCCTCTTCATAGAATTCCACCCCTCGATATTTACAAGGTATCTAAAGCTCAATAAAAGTTCAAAAACATCGTAAGAGTCCGGAGATGGCTCCCTTGATTTGCCAAAATTGTGCAAGGTTCCGTCGAAAAGGCCATGGCCAACTTTACTGAAGCGACTATTCTTGCGGAAACCACCGCGGGGATTCCCCTTTTTCCTTGATCTACCGAGATTATTATATTACTGCTCCGTTCTGCTTTGTCCTATATATGAAAGTCTACCTATAAAATTTCATTACCCTATGCAACAAAAACCTAAGGTCTACGCGAAGGAAGTCGCGGACAGGGACAATTATAAATAAACTCCAATATTTTTGGTAAATCCGATGAATACCAGCAAGTTCATTATTTTTACCAGGTATCTTACATTTATTTATCATTTATCAATAGTTCTCTTCCGGTAGCGGGATAAAAATAGACGATTATACACATTTAATTTTTCGTAAATCAGTAAACAATTTTGTTTCGGTACGTAAAATTAAAAAAAAAAAAACAGAATTTATAATTGAAAACGTTGCCTCATGGTTGACCTGTGTTATCTTTACTCTAACTCTATAAAGTTTATTCAATTTTATAAAGAATCCAATTGTTTTATTTTACTCTTGAAATCACTAATAAATATTATATATGTTATATATCCTAACTTTTTTCTCTTTTGATTCGTATACTCGTCTCAAGAGTACTGAAATTAATTTTCAAGAATAAATACATACGAAAAAGGATTATTGTGAAGAAACATTAGTTTGGATTGAAAATAATTAAAAGAAAAATGTTTAACGAGGGATAACATGTAAAATGCAAAAAAAAATAGTAACCTTTGGTAAACCTCTGCGGACCCAATTTACGCTCATACCAGAAGGAGTCACCAGTTTTAATCCGAACAAACTGATCTGTGACAAGGCAAGCCAGCAGGGGTCCGAAAATAGCCCCCTCGATGGGTGGTTCACTCAAAGCGCCAGTGTACATGTCCACATCACGCGGGTCGCTGAGAAAAAAATACTCTGGTAGACGTCTCTGAATTTACTTGCAATTTAACTTACTTGTAAATCTTTTTCATGTTTTCCAGTGAGTCCCTGTCGACGGCACCGGCCATGGCAGTCCATGTGTCCACCGGTGGCAAGCCGCAATGTCGCCGCCACTCGGAGTACGACGGAATCCCATGGTCTCTGCCACGTTGGATATTGAGAGACACCAAATCTAAACCACAAATCTGCTTCGACGGTTCGTCCGCAGGAGGTATTTCTTCGAATAATTTTTCCGTCACCTCTACAGTGAAGAACTGGTCTACTTTCAAGGTAGGAGTAGTAGCTGCGCTTCCCACTGCCCTATCAACTCCGCCCCTGCTCCAAAGAGAGTATGGATTGAACAGCATCTTATGGAGTTGAATGTCGTCAAAGTTGTTGTCATCCGTTCTTATCCTCATCAAAGTCTAGATTGAAACAAACAAGCTATAAAATCGATCTCTTAATTTTGCTCTTATGTGAAGTAATTTATGTCTTGACTTGGCCTTCTGATTTGTAATAATTATTTCCACGAGCATAAATTTAATATACCGATACAAAGAAGAGAAATATTCTCGAATTGATTACTCTAATGAGTACTTATGTTTATATATTAATGACCTTTATAGTTATGTATATTTTCCATTTTTGAACATAACGATTTTGAAAAACTTCGTGGGATGGGATAAAAGCGTAGAAAATTAAAATTTTGGATACGCTAATTATGCGTACAGTACAGTAAACCCCATTTAATTTTTTGCCGCTTCATTGCATTCGGTGTTTGTCTACTTGAATTTGCTAACAAATGTAATCTACTTAAATTTATCTTCATTGCTTTCCACTTATTTACCTTATGGCTTTTTACTAGTGATTTCAAAATACTGACTAAAAATCACATTCTTTTAATTACTCTTTAGCGTTACGAATTTGACCATGCAATCGTTATGAGCTTTGGAAATTTTTAAGCTACTTAATGTCGTATAATACTTCTAGCGATGAATAAAAACGAATAATTACTATTTATGATATTATTATAGAGTCCGCTTATTACGACTTCGCTTAGAACAACTGACCGCTTATAGTGATTTCAGTGTAATGATTTGGTTGGTTTATTTTATAATAAAACTACAAAAATTTCGCTTAAAGCGGCTCCGATTATAACGACCGTCCGCTTATAACGAAGTAATTACACTCTGATTTGTCCAATTACAACGACGCGTCGCACGTTTGTTTACAAATATATTTTTTTCCTCGAGTCCTAAGCCGTATCTCGCCTCCCACCACCCTTTCCTCGCGCATTTGTTTATCGTTCGATGCAAACAATCATTATTTTGATGATCGTCACGCGCTCCGTGTTATAATTTACGCGCACAAGGATGTTAGCACCTAAAGGTCGAAATGCATCTTAGGCTATGCGGAAGTAACTATGTTTTTTAAAATAAACATATTTTTCTTTCGATTAAATTATGTATTTGTTTTAATTAAACCTACGTATGTACTGTACATAACTTAAATATACACAACACATTTTTCGATATCATTTATCTATATTAGATTTGATGTCGCTTATAATGTCGTCCTGTCAGTACGACGGAAAACAGGAGGCTCCTTGGCCGTCATTATAATTGGATTCTGCTGTATTATATATAAGTAAAATATTCTGTTAAACATGTTACATTCTGTTCCATGTTATTCAAATCAATTCAAATTTGGTTAATATAATATAATAATATAATAAATATTCGGTTTCTTTTATATGCCTTCCTTGTCTGTCCTACCCTACCTACAGTCATGTAGAGAAAACAAAGCAATATTTAATCTCCATATTTATAAAATACGCTTGCCTGTCCGTCTGTTCTCTTGAAGCTCCACTTCTACTGAATGGATTTTGATGCAGTTTTCACTGTAATGTAGGACATTTATTCCGGATGTTTCTAGTTTATGAAACGTTATTATATATGCTCAGGTTACTTTACCGTGTTGTATAACAAGGGCAAAGGACAATAAATAAGGCACAAGGCTAAACTTTAAAGACTGAATTTAACTTGACACAACTCTGACTTTCTAATGGTCAATTTGTGGCTAAAAAATCAAGGGTCAGTTGGGAAAGAAGTCTGCATGTTTTGGCCCCCAATAATGTATCAAGAAATGTGATATATCAAGAAGCGCTGTGAGGATACATGGGCGGAGCGACAGGTAAATCATAATTTAAAAACATGCCTATGTTTAACCACGCTTAGGTTTTTGGTATGATGGTGAACACATGCAATTTTGGAACACAAAGATATAGAGCCTCGATTATCTCAGCCCCCTTTAACCGATTTCACGATTAATCAACGCAAGGTCTAATTTTTATTACCCACGTTAACCGAGCCTTTTCACGTAAGCAACTGGGTTAACCAAGCTTATTATTACACCTACAGACATTTTTATACATTATTTTAAGCAATAAATGCTAATTTTGTCATAGAAACACTTTTTTCAATCCTGATAAAGTCCTTATTATACGAGTTTTTCGATTATTCGAGTTACTTTCAGTTTACAATAACTCGGATAAACGAGGCTCTGCTGTAAATATTGTATTGAAATGCTGACAAAATATACACATATAATATATATGTTGCCAACTTTTATATCAAGAAAGTACCACCGGAACGGAAATACAAAGCCTTTAAATATTTAAAATAGAAACTCGATATCAAAGTACATACCGGCAACAGGGTGTGTGCGAAACGAAACGCTGCAGCTGCGAAGTGGTTCGCTATTGAAGGATTCACAGTGGAATTGTAAGTATCCTTGTTGTCTGTGGAGTTCGGAAGCAATCTTTTGTTCGCAGCAAGGTCCTTTCCAAGGAGTATCGGCAGAAATTCATTATAAGTTATATGTTGCATCTGTGCTCCCAAAATCTTTCGTGCTTCTTGAAATATTTTTTCATCAGTCCACAGAGGATTTTTTATCTCAAGTTCATGTGCCAAGTAGTTATGATGTCTAGCCAGTAGTAAATGCAAAGAGGTCAAATATAGATTTTCATTAGCCCGTTGGTCGCCTGCATCGAAGCAATACTTTCCCTCATCGTTCATTTTCTTCTGATTGCAACCGTCAACGAGATCAGTCGAGATAGGCAATAAGGTCCGGTTGTCAACGGTTACGAACATTCGGAGCTTGCCTCCTTCCTTAGATCGCAACATCTCTTGTCTGTCTTCACTATTTCCGTAGACCACGGAAGCGTCAATAAATGCAGTTGCTTGATTCAACTGCTCCCTTGGCCCAAATCGGCCAGTCGGGGCAGCAGCTGACCTCACAAAATTAATGCAAGTTATATTGTAGTCGTCGAAGAAGGGATCACCTTGACCAATAGGAACAGGGAAGCATTCTGGATGGAGTAATTTTGAAAGTGTACAACAATCGATGGGGTCGCCGTCCTGACCCTGACTAAGCGCAGTCGCTGTTAAATCATGATCCAAAAATTGACCCCAAACAGCGAGCATCACCGAGAAATTAGAATCAGTAGCGTACGAAGGACGATGAATTTGCAAAGATACTTGTCGTGCTGAAGGAAGTTCATCTCCTGAACGGCTTTTTCTTGGCTCTGAAATGCCATCTGCATAATCAGGCTGCAAAGCTCTGCAAATATTTTTATTACATCATTAAACATATTTTAAAAATATGCTTCCCAATAAAACCACTTACAACTCCCATCCAAATAGAATTCAAAAGCACTAAAAAAACTTTTATATATTCGTGTTTCATTTAAACATTTTTTAAATATGATAAAATTTGGCAGATCTTTTCTACTTTTTATTCATTTTTAAAAAAATTCTCAATTTCATGGCTGTTTTGTTCTCCCTCGAAATACTAAAATGTAACTAAATTTTGCTCGATTTCCGCCGTATATAATAATACTCAACTTCAAAAGTATTTCATTTATATAGTGAGACTAATTACTTTATAATTAAAAAATGCGTCTGTATAAACATCTACAAGCTTATTCTTGTGTAAAAGGTAATAATTTTAAAGTTTAAGGTACAAACCTTCGGAAGGGAGTAAAGGCACAGCCAAAACTAATTGGATGCCTTTTATTATTACAAGTTCCATTTGCTGTTCTATATTTCGAATTAAAGTTGCACGTAATGAGCTTTTCAACTTCAGACAATTTTATGTTTGGTCCTTGGCCAACGTTATGTCGGCCAAGAGGCTTAGTGTAGTTGTCCATTCTCGCAAGGTATAAGGTTGCTTGATATTCAACATATCCTCTTTTGGATAATTTTCTTCCTTGAGCAGTAGTGCTAACAGCTTTTTGATGACGAAAAGAAGGTGTATTTGACGGTATTACAGCAATGTTTTCCTCTAAGATTTCTCGATCTCCCAATTTTCTTAAACCATAATTTTCTGCCTCCGTTTGTGTTTTTATCAATGGATTCGGCAAAGCCCAGGTCGGCGGCATCTCGTCTTCTAATGGAATCTCTATATTCATAAGGAAAATTAGCCCTCCCGTTCCACGTAGTGATACATTTTCCACTTCGTCAACAAATTTATCCCGATCGTCTTCGTGTAATGTTTTGTTTGTTGCATAGTGGTCCATTATTGCATACGATATGGTTGTTATTAAGCCAACAGCTAACGCACCTCTAAAATTAAATCATACTATCATTGATCGCAAGCTTAAAACATTGAAATTAAAAGGTAAACCCTACAAGAATATTGCACACATACAGCATTGAAAGCTACGCATCTGGCGACGTCGAGATCTTGGAGAAACTCCAGGAAATATATAAGTAGATCTAAATATTCCCGGATTTGTTAAAGGTGTTCTTTCGGTAGCTGACATTTTCTAAAATAAAAACAACTTTTAGGAAATTTAAAAACACATTTAAGATAATATTAAAATCTACGGCGTCCGCAATAATGAACAATAACTTCAATAGCAAATAGTATTCATTCGATGTAAAGCATTGAGTATATGACTTTCCTGTTTTAATAACAATAATCTCTAATGAATCAGAAATTTCTTAGACTCTCAGTTTTACGACTGACTCCTTTTTCAATATCAGATAATAAATTTGAATTTTATTAACTAATTTTTAATCAGTATGTTGATGAAACTATGATTAAGATATTTTATTTCATTAATAAATTAATTACAAGTGCTATAAAGTATAAAACGCTTCATTAACATATAAAGCATTGTTTCAGCGAAATATTTAAACCAAATGAATTTCACTTTGACCTTCGTATCCAGTACGCGATTTGCAAGCACAAACTGTGATTTTCAACGTTAAAAAAATTAAGAAGTGGAGTAATTATCATTATTAATTAATTTATTATTGTTCCTTACACTTCATTTGTGTATGTAATTTTTGATCATGATAAAAACCAGATTTTTATCGCAAATAAACACTTTTTCAACCGCTTCCGGGTTGAATCGCCAAAAATCCTTTTAGATATGTTCCTTTGAAGTATTAGAGAGTATGTAAAAAAATCAACACAATCGGAGGATTCCAATTTTCGGAACTCCGGCTAAATAAATGAACTGTCTTAATCGCAATTGCAAACCAAAGTGCCTTTTATTTCTTTTATGTTAGAACCGCCAACTATGTGCTTTAAGTATATAAATTTAATTGCATAAAGGAATACGAAGCGCAACATTTTACCTACAATTTGGGAAGAACTCTTAATATATAAAATATAAAAGTAACTTACTGCAGAATGCGTACACAAATTACTCAAGACTTCTGATATCAATTTCCCGAAATTTTATACTCGCGTTCCACTTTTAAAGTGCTGGAGATTTAGATATAAATTATTCACATTCGTAATTTGAGATAGCCGTAAACACAAACAGGTAAAATAAAACGAACTAGCTTTATAGTTTAAAAATCACAAACACTTCATAATATAATTTTTTAAAATTAATATTTGATGTTTTAATTAAAAAATAGCACTTCGAATAAGTACATAAAAATAGTAAACCGAAATTTACTTTCGAAATTTATTTTCTAGTGCATAATTTTAGTTTACACAAATAAAAATCCCGGCAAAAATAGGCTTTATGCAAGTGATGCTTACCCGGCTTCACCTCTTCATAAACTAATTAAAGTTCACCAGTAAAGAAAAATATCGCTAGAGTCTTCTGACTCACCCCCCCAGCTTCAACTCATGATGGAAGGCATATCATATGTACCTGGCTTACCTATTTCTTTTCACTCCTTCCCCCTTTCGAGAACGAGATTATTTTGCGCTTTGTAATCCTTATATTTCAAGAAATTATTTGGATCTTTCCCTTTAATTTATAAATCTGGAATTTGCCATATTTCAATAACTGCTTACTTATTTATGATAAGTAAATAAAGCTCAGCTGCTATTTGAGCTAAGGGCTACATCGAGTAAATCTCACTTGGAAGGTTTCGGTTCTTCAGGTGAAAAGTAAGCATATCAAGTTACTTTCCTTGTCAATGTTTTTAGAGTAATATCACTGCATGTCTACTGTCCAAGACAATTATCTAATTAATTTGATTTTGCAAGTCTTTCAAGATAATACACCCCATTTATTTGCTACTGTGATAATATTTTTATTTGCTTTTGTAATAATAAGTAATAAGCAAACATTTATTTATATTTTCACCACTAGGAAAAAGTGATATTTTCAAAACGGTCTATCAATCTTTCATCCATAAGTTGAACAAATTGCCGTGAATATTATTGGTACTCACCTTGATTTGTTTACTTTTACTTTACCTTAGGAAGTCTTTACTTTATTAAATTAGTTTTCATTTTATATTGCAATATAAAATTGCACGCACTTTGAAAGGGGCAGTAGGAAGTTTTATGAGTTTTATTGGAAATAAATAAAAAGTTCAATTTAAAATTTTTTATTCACTTCATCTATTCCTGATCCATATCCTTTTTATTATAAGATTCAGAAATATGCTCATATCCCAACTTAAGCAAATATAAAAACGATTTCATTTTAGGCAGATCACCGAGCTCAGGGCTGTTCAAAAAATCCTCCATTGGCGGTAGAAAATCTTCCAATTCACCATCTAAGTAAATAAATAAAGTACTAAAAATTTCAATAATCTGTAATAACTTACCCATTATGTAGCAGACATCAATAAGCTTAAAGAACAGCATGTTTTGTATTTTATCCAAAGCCGTATTAGGATTGTAATCAATCCAAGAATCTCTGAGAATGGCAGCGCACCAAATCCTATGTCTCACTTCAAAAGGATCTTCTACGTAGTTCAAGAGTTCTAATGCCTTGCGGAAATCAAATTCACTGGCGGATTCATTTTCTTCTGAAATGAATAGCTGCAAAATTTCTTTAAAATTCTGTAGTCGTTGTAAGCTTTAATTCTCACATTAATTATCTCCTCGGGCTTAAGTACTCTTTGGTTTTCAGTATCGTATCCAAATGCTACTAGTAAATTCTCCGGAATTTGTTCCTGATATTCAATTAGAGCCAGTTCTGTGTTTATTTCAGCGACGTGAATCGATGCCTCGGTATCAGATGCCAACACTGCTAACTTCGCCAAGGATAACATAGTCTAAATAAAAATTGAAACTAAACAAGTTTTCTATGCTCTTCTTAAACATACTTTTTTGCGAGCAACAAATTCTGTTTCATCTTGTGCAAGAGTAAATAAAATCCGAGCGGCACGATCAAATTCACCATTAAAAATGAGCTGTACCCAAGCCAAGGAAGGATGATCTCCTAAAAATCTAGACAACTCTGCTTGATTGCTTTTGAAGCGCTCAAATAAATCTCCCTGTTTATTTTGCCGTAAATGCCAATTAATAGCAAATTGAGAGAAATTGTAGTCCTTAAATATGCTTATATAGTTATCCAGACGCTCCTGATTTTGTGTAACATCGCAAATCCTAACCAATATCTGGAAATCAAGGTACTTTTCTGCTAATTTTGCTGCCAACTCATATTGTTTATCGTCCACTAGAAACTAAATTATTACTACTGCTAATTATAGTGCTAAATTTGATTTCTACCAAACGGCGCAATTAAATCCCTTCTCTGGGACTCATATTGCTGTAGAAGTACCCCGTATTTTTCATTATCCTTTACACTCTCTAAGTAACTTTTACGACCATCAAGGACAAAATCAATCAAATCGACCATTTGCTGATAAAGCTTCTGCCTGATTTCTGGCTCACCAGTTGACCTGGCTCCTTGTTTGAGAGTAGTGTTTATTAAATGAATAAGAGTGTCACGCAGACCATATTTGCCGGAATTTGCAGTCCATGGTAAACACTCGAAAGAATTTTGCTTTGAAGGCGGCAATGCAAACATCTGCTTTCTACTCTCTCGAAATTGAACAATGTCTGACAGCATTGCCTAAAAATTTAAAGTAAATCATCATAAAATAAACTGAAATTTATGAACATATTACCAACACCACAGAGTTTATAGTGCATAACAAGCTCGCCACTTGAACTGTTTGCTGATTAGTTGCAATGTAGCGATCAGCTATTTGCGCAAATGCACGGAATATGTCTTGAAATTTTGTTAGTTTCACATAAAAAATATCTTGATGCACCAAATCTCCAGGAGGAGATTCATTCCATTCTTCTAAGACCAACTGAATTGCTTCCTCTACGATTTTCGAATGACTACAAATGATTCAAAATAGTAGGATTCGCAATTTCCAGCTTTTAATATCACATACCTGCTTTGAATGGATTTAAGTGCGATAGCACCAATGATCTTCTCGTTCATATCTGACAACAAATGAGCTGTAGCTTTTACAGTACCACGATAGCATACAGCATTTAACTAAAAAGATTTTTTTTTAAGATTGTTATTACAGTAATATAAAAATAAAAGGCCAGAAATTATAATGAATTTCAAACTAGATATAATCATTCATAAAATACCTTTTCCCATATACCAACGGTGTGAAGAAAGTCTATAAAATGATTCAAAGCCAAATTCTTCTCCTTCAATTGAGTTAATATTTGTAAAGAGCCTGAACTTCCCAACGAAAATTTTTGTCTATCACCTTTAACTTCCCATCTAGGATCAGCTGCTGGAATGTCTTCTGCCAAGTCCTCAACTATAGAAACCACAATTCTGGGAACGAAATACGTTTTAAAAGTATTTACCAGTTATGATAGCTTACTTATCAAGAATTGCATCAACTTCTTCTATATCACTTGGAGGCAGAATATCTTTAAGAATACTGTTGCACATGGTATTATTACGCTTTAAATGATATATGAACGCTGCTTTCAATTGGTTAACTTCATCTTTATTGCCATTATAAATTTCGTCTGGATCGAGTTCATGCAAAACAAGATTTCCCGTGGGACCCATTGCAGATGAAGATACGGTCTGATTTAAAGATTCCGACAGTTGTACAGGACTAAACATATCAGGCGAAAATGAAGAATTAATAAAGTCACTAGAATCGAAGTCCGCAGGAGATATGCAAACTAAACCGTGTCCTCTTGTAAAAAACAGTGGAATATTGGAGAAATCAGCCGCTGCCAGGATTTTATCATTCTGAGATTGAAATTCAATTTTTTCCATATCGACTTCATTAGTTGGCGAACTAGAAAGACTTATAGGATATATAATAGCACGTTCGCTATACAAATAAACTGTCCCTCTGCTTAATATAAATCTAAAATCCAGACACTCGTTTTCCAAGCCTGTGCTGTAAAATGTAACCAGCTTAAGTGGAAAAAAGCACACTAGCCGTAAATAATCACATTCAGGACTCATTACAGCTGTGAAATACAAAACATTAATAACATAAAATGTAGATTTTTCTATTTTAAAGCTACCTATTGCATAGTGCATCTGAGGAGAATACGGATTGTTAACAGCTCCAGCAAGAATATAAAGTTTATTGTCCCATTCCTGCATATCAAGAAGCGACACAACTATTTCATTGTTTTCTGCAAGAAATCCCAGTAAGTAATTTTAATTTCTATCTGGATTACCTCCTTTCAAGGAAAAAATTGAAATAAAAGTCAAATGCACTATTAAAGCACAGAGTAAAAAAAATATTTTAAATTTACCTTTGCTTCAATTCTAAATAGCATAAACAAATACATAAATCCAAATAAAATAAAATCAAAATAATTTATTATAATAATATAGTTACCTCTTCCACTCCAGAATTTGATTTGGAATTCCTCCCGAATTTTTCTTATAACTTCTCCATCTTCAAAGACGAACTGTTCACTACCATTTTCCGAAAAGATCCACCGCTGCAGCCACCTATCGGCCAAGAGACTTATGTTCCACGTGCTATTAATTGACTTACTTCCGGTAATTTTTACGAATTTCTACAACAACCAATCTATTAAACCTCCATCAATTTCATTTTGTTTACGTACATTCTCCTTGTCTTGTCCTGTATTCATACCAATGATAATGGATGCAAACTTCTTTCCAATTCCACCAAAAAATCCAGAAGGAGGTTTAATAGTTTTATGCTGGATGGTATGCCTCCCATTTTGTAATTTCAACTGAACAAGAACTAAATTACATGTTGTAGTGACGAGTAAATAACCGTACGGTTGAATCTCTAGAAGATAATCAAACTCCTGTCCTTCAAGGATACCCGTACAGTCCACGGAGGATCCATCGTGCGCTATTGAAGGCCAATAGCGAATATCGCCTGTAGGAGAAACTGCCAAACAAGATGCCATTTGGTTACTTTCGGTGGTTAGAACTGTGATTAGCGAGGCTTTGTGTCCTATATCGCAATGTGGAAGAGTCAACTCTCGACACTGGGCTGTTGTTCCTCTCCGTTGAGGAGTTCGTATTGAATCAGTGCCTTTCGCGGATTCAAATTTTGAGTCCTTGTATTGCCACACTAGCAATCGCCGACCATAAACAGCCCATGCCCACCCATTATTGGAAAAATTTATAGAAACCGTTGTATTCCTCTCCGAAAATGTCAGCGCCTCGTTTACAAGTACAGGCAATGGAAAACCAAAGCATTCAACCACATTGCATTCTGAACGAGCTACAACTTGCAGGGATTGATTTGAGCGGCCAGATACGCTAAATCTCCTAAATATGAAACGTTTTTAAAATGTAATAAAATCCCTGATAATGTTGAGCTACCCAGATGTAGAGCCTTTTTTAAATGTCCCTCCAAGAAAACTTTTTCTACCCGAGATGGCAGAACTCGCTGAACTTTGGCGGGTACGAGGATTGAAAACATTTTTTCCTTTCCCGCTCAAAATAGGACTATGCATAGACCTTTCCATTTCCCGTGTTATTAAACAATCAATATAAAATCCACATTAACCGGCTTATACACCCGCCTAACGACCTCTCGAATTGTCAATTGCCTTCTTCTTTTCCTAGTCGAATAGCAACTGTAAAATTTATTACGTATGCGAAGCGTTACGATACCGAAGTATGAATAATATGAAGCAGCAACACTCCTTAAGGAGGAAATTCTACCGATGTAAAAATTAGAGAGGTGCGTAAGAAGTTTATTCACGGACGGTGTAAAGTATAAGCAAAAATACTTGGTCTGCGAAAAAGAAAGGTATACTTCCCCTAAAATTAAGGGTGGTAAAAGGTGTTAGCTTGTGTATCTTCCATGTAGTGGTTTATTTACATTTCTTGATATTACTTTCCTTAAATATTTTCCTAGATCGCATTAATGGGAAAGTGGCTTAAGCAAAATCCCTGCTTGAGGTGCGTTTGCAAGAAATTTGCTCTCCTTTGCTATGTTTTCCTTCCTATGAGTTTTGTGATACTGATCAGCGAATTTCGGCAGAGATTAATTTTGTTACTTAAAGCACAATTTATATTTGAAACAGCAAAAAGTATATGTCGTATTAATATTTATTTGTTTTCAATAAATATGAAGTAAATTAGTGGTCGAATTATTCACAGACCTGGTAATCATAACCTTATAAATAGTAAGCTGCTTCGCTTTGCAAAGCTTCTTTGTTTTTAAGCCGTTCCTCCAAGGACCACACGCATATTTGTCGTCGATGTCGCAACTGTCGTGGGGAACGGACTTTTTGACGTTTGTATGTCAAAAACAGCAAGGTGGTGAATTTTCGGGATTGTAGCAGAAATATATATTCTAGTAAAAATTACAATCTAATGAGGGGATTTTGTAAGTGATTCGTAGACAATAT
This sequence comes from Proctacanthus coquilletti, assembly GCA_001932985.1. Lineage (NCBI taxonomy): Eukaryota > Metazoa > Arthropoda > Insecta > Diptera > Asilidae > Proctacanthus > Proctacanthus coquilletti. The sequence continues at coordinate 111,665 of MNCL01000249.1, forward strand.
TCGAAGTGGTATTTCAAGTAGCATATGCGAAGTGGAAAAACAGTGAACTCAACTCGTCATCGTGTAATTTAATTGGCAAAATTTAAGGGAAAAAAATTGCTGGGAATTTAAATGTAGGCAGTAGGCACCAGCAGCAGAAAACTCGCAATATAAAAACTTTGGGAACGTTCGCGGGTAGTTTGCGAAAGTCGTTTTAAGAAAATGTCGGGAGCGCCCCGTAGACAAATTCAAAGGCTGTATAAATAATATAGTTGTAGACAAGTGTGCTTAGTAAATTGGATTCGATGCGTTTTTTTCCATTTGGACGGAATCATGCCATTTTAAATGGCCCAGACTTGTTTCGTGCGGATTTTTCCTCATTAATTTCTTTTCTCGTTCTTGTGTGTTTGTGTGAACTTTGCTGCTGCTGGTGGAAAAAATCGAATCGCGCGCTCGACATGCTGAGTTGTGTTGCCTTTCTTTGTGGCCAGTGTTGATCAAGTGTGTGGAAGGACTTCGACGGAGCCTTTCTTTTTACTATTTTATCCTGAAAGGGAAAAGTGTTGAACGTTAAACCGCAATGCAAAGTAATTGCCGCCGGCGACGTCCATTATGTCTGAGTCAAAACGTGTTTCATTTACGGCACTGAGCGGGGGCCCTCTCGATAGCATCACTTCGAATTCATCTAAAAAGTTCAACTTTGGAGCAACTGCAGCTGCACTCCTCCAGGGACATGAGCCGTTCTCGTCGACGTCCACGGGAGGATCCGGAACCGGAGCGGGGGCACCCGTGTCAACAGCATCTTCTTCGGAGACGGTAACGTCGTCTCAGCAGCGAGCCTCAAAGACTTTCCGTTTAGAGCTGGGACTTTTCGAACCGAATTCGGACTCATTCCCCGAGTTCAATTACTCGAAACTTGTCCATCTTGAGAAGGTGAGTGCTTCTCGGCGTTGTGCATGAACAACATAGGTTGTTTGGGGCACTCCTGGGAGCTGCATCCCTGGCCGAGGCGATTAGGCGTTCCGTACGCTTGGTATCCGTGTAAAAATTGGCTGATTGGGTTTCTCCCCAATTGGCATCGCACTTTAACTTGCACGTCAGATTCTGATTACATTACGAGCTCCTCCGAGTTCGCCGTGCGTGGATTCGTGTGAGGTGTGAGCGGTGGTGAATGAGCTTTTAAGTTTTTCCCGTAAATAAATGGACTCATACGAATATTTCCCTCCGTTTATTGCCATTGGGCCCAAGCTCTCCATTCATCCTCGGCTATACACGTAGGAGCGATGCACAATGATTTCCATAAGAAATGGAAATGACGTCGGTCAGCTTTGCGTTTTTTCGGGAAAAGTGAAAGTGAATTTTTTTTATTTTTACACAATTTTCCTGCAAGTACTGAACAGCAATGGCACCTTTGGCTGTCCCTCAGGGATTGGGAAGAAAAATTAAGCTGATAGCAAGGAGCGCATATGCAATTTCATCCCTTTGTGAAGGACAATTTCAATCTAAATTTTTCGTAGTTTTTATTTTTATTATTTCGCACGTCTTTTGATGGCGATTAATCGTTTAGTAGGAATCAGACTGGAAGGTCGCAAAATTCTTATTCATTTCATTTTATGTAATTGTTTTAATTATTGACAATTGCAAGTTCAATTTATTAAAATTCAAATCACCAGTACTGACTTGTTTATTTATGAAAATATAATTTTTAAAACTGAATAATTTAGGGAAGTAAAATAGACACGTTAGCACGATTTTGTGATGAAGAAAAGAATTAACGTGTTAGTGAAATGATAAAAATTTATATTTTAAATTCGTAGCTTATCTGTCTTTCGTGTAATTAAATTCTTGTACGTTGATAAGAAAAAATATATGTTTGTTTACTTATCGAGAAGTGGAACTTATATCAATACATCCCATTTTCACCTAATATTATAAATTCGAAATTCTATTAGTTTTGCTGTTCCAGAATTATATTAGTTTCTTCTATGGTCCCACCAGAACAGCAAATTTGAAATAAAATGTTACATAAATTTGTTTTAACAAGAAAAAATTTGGAAATTGAAAAATAAAAGGAACTAAAATAAATTAAAAAGACTGGTTGATATCCAGTGACCCATTTGAAATTCAAATTAAGAGCAAAGTAACTTATTATCCTCCTGAAATAATTATCGAAAAAAAATTTCGTGAGGGATTTATTTACATGAACAACTTTCTGTGCTAAAAATATTTAATGTAATAAATATTGAGTTTCATATTTCATTGCAGAAGCTTACACAAGATTTCATCTAAACGAAATATCTCAATGATTCATTTTTATTTTCGCGACACTTTTAAAAACAGCGAAAATACTTTTCATTTTAAAAAAATAAAATGTTAAGTGTTTGAACAACAATAAAATACAGCTCACAATATTTCTGAACCCTTTCGCATAGGTCATAAAACTGATAATTTCGTAGCCGTAAAAGTATTTTTTTTTATAAATAGTACCATACCAACAATAAATTTGCTTCGTATCCAATTTTAGCTTTTAATTGAAAATCTTGCACCCTTTTAGGGCACAGAACACTATATATATAAATAAATATGTATATTTCATATGCACTATTTTCAAATAATTTTATCTTTTCAATTTTAAATAGAATACACTAGAATTTACAATATTTACTCGAGAGAAAGATTCTATAAATCATAAAAAGTTCCGAGATTCATGACTCTGATAAAGCATTTGTTTTCTCATTTTCCATATTAAAAAATACATTTATTTTAATCGCTTGTTTGAAGGACATTATACACATAGTAATGCAAAAAATAATAATTTCCTTGGTTTTTTATTTTCTGAAATGAAAAATTATCATACATGTAAAGTGTTATACAACTGCAAGAACATCTTTGCAAAAATTTATATAATACGTTGTCTTTTTGGTCATTAGCATAAACAAAAATAATTATTTTGTGTATACGAAAAGAAAAAGAAGAAACCTCAAATTAAATGAACAAAAAATAAGCCACAAAGCAAAAGATATAAGTGGTAAAACCCTAAAATACTGTTTTATTTGGGATACTTACTTTAGAACTATAACTCTTGAAAAAAATCCTTTGATAAACATAAAACACAAGCTCCCAAATATTTTGGCGTAAGTTTTCTTTAGATATAAAACAAGATAAATGAAGAACATGAACATAAAAAAATATTTTGCCAATATTAATATAAAATATTATCTCTATTCTCATCGTAACAAAAAATCATCAAAGCGAATTTAAACCTATCAGATCAGATTATGAAGACATAAGGAATTTAAAAATAAAAGAATTTATGAATGTGATTTTATTATTTGCAAACGCGGAGGAACAATTATAAATACATGTTCTTCTATTGTAATAAAACATTTCCTTTTTTACAGTTTTTCTGCCTGCTCATCAATCGCTCAGTCTAAGACTTAAGATCTGAAAGGGATTTTAGTGTTACTCTCGAAGGCCATAAAACGCAACTAGGTAGGCCGCGTGTTGAAGACTTAACTGTAACTTCTTCAATTGGAATAAAATAATTTATATTTTTAACGGAGCGCCTAATTGAATCCACCTTCTTAAAAGGCAAACTTCTAAAATTGTTTATATCAAATGCCTTGGAATATTATTACTTCATTCTATCTTCAAAAAAGATCGAAATCTCATCCTTAATTTCTAAGAGATTGTGCGGAATGAAAAATGTAACCAATTGAGATAATTTTTCTTTGGAGGTTGTGTGGTTACCTAAATGAATATCATTCATTCTCCTTCTATAGGATTTTTTTAGAATTCTATGTTGCACTTTATTTTTGTTATAATTCAGTTGCAAATCAACATATTAAAATTTATTGTAGGAGTGATGGCCTTTTATTCAATAGAAAATAGCATATTGGATTTTAAGTTCTACATCGATTATAAACAGTCTTAAAAAAAAAAAAACGAACGTTTAAAAATGAAAATGTTGACCAGAACGCTCTATATAACGATTGTGTATTTTGGAACAATTTATAACTAACTTGTATATTACATATTCAAATTAAATTAATTTATTTTAAGAAAATTTGGAAAATTACCTACATACAGAGCTTTTGAAAAATACTTAATCAAGTGATATTTAATTTTACCGAACTTTTGCTTGCTCAGGTCTAACAAGAAGTTACAAACAAAGCTTAGTAGTATAAAAATGAAGAAATTGTCAAGCTCGCCATTTATGTATCATATTTCCTCTAGGAATTAAAAATTCGGCTCGTTTGTTTAGAAATTTTATGGCTTTAGATAAAGTTAGGTCACTGTGCTGTTTGCGAGCGAGATAAAATCTCATACGGTAAAACATGTGGACTATGCCTTTTGATGTGTGATAATAAGTTTAAAATTTAGGTTTTAGAGAAGTTCTTTTTGTCTGGGAATAAATTTAAAATCTTATCGGGAAAAAATTGATATGAAGTCCCCATAGTTTTCAAACATATACTGCGTACTTTAAACATTTCATTTTGCAAAGCCATTACACTATTTATTTTTAATGTAAAACAAATCAAACTTCTCTATTTTACTCAACTCTCTACATTAAAGTTACAATATATTAACTCACGTCAGATACTAAATTCCAAATTTATTATGATAATATTTCGAAATATTTTTTGTGCTGATATTAACAAGGGGTCACTGAGATTTTAAAAACTTCGACGGTATTATCATTAAGAGAAATATTTTCATTGAAAACGTTATATTTATATTACCATGTGCATCATAATAATTTTCGAACATATTAATTCTTTTTTAAATATAAAATTCCAAGATTTAATTTTATTTGATTTCTGTTTTAAGTTAAATGCAATAATGTCATTAAAGTACCAGAGAGTTCTGTGCTGTGATTATTTATTTCGAAATGTATTGAAATAAGAAATGTGTGATAAAATTTATATTTCACTAACTAAAATTTAATTTTTGAACTTGAATCGAAAAATATGAATTACCTGCATAATTCAAATTCTTCTTTTTAAATCGCGTAAGCAAATTAAACTTTTGTAATTATTTACAACTATATTTCCAGAAAAAATACAAAAAATTATCAAAGCTTAATGGGGTATCCGATCCTTTCGAGGAAAATGATGATGAAATAGCTCGAATTGCTAAGGAACTTGAGAAAAAGTATGGATCATCATACGGAAGCAGTCGAAGGAAGAGCAAAAAAGATGACTACTATGATAAAGGCGCGGGCTACGATGAGTCGGACTCCTTCATTGACAATACTGAAGCGGTAACTATTTATAGAAGATATTATTAAAAAGAAGAAAACGCAAAAATTAAATCTTTTTAGTATGATGAGATCATCCCTGAAGAAATAGAAACTGTTGAAGGTGGCTTTTATATTAATTCGGGTGCATTAGAATTCAAGCACCTTTCAAATTATGAGCGTCCAAATGACCAAGATAAATTACAAAAAACAAAGAAGCGGGCACTCTCCTTATCGTCTAGTAGTGGCGATGAAATTGAGGGTGCCGATGAAGCTGAAGTAGAGACTGAAGGATATTCCTCACCAAAGGATGCAAATACAATTTCCACTGCCAATAAAATTAAGAATGGTCACATGGATAAAAAACTAAAAATAACTGATGATAAAGAAGGTGGCAAATTGAAAAATAAGGAGAGGAAAAGCAGCGACAAATCAAAAGCGAAGGAAGACTTACGGGAGGAGGAGGTATGCTCCTCCGACTTAGGAAAGGAAAAAGAAAAAGAAAAGACTGTGAAAACCACAACAGTTAAGGACATGCTTAAAGCTAAGCGTGATAGTTTCCGTAAGATGCAGGAAGGTGAAGGCAAAAACAGACTCACTAACGGTGATGTATCGGGAAATCTGCAAGTTGACGACAACTCAACCGATAGCTCTGAAGAGGACAGTGAATCAGAAGAAGAGCATAGCGAAAAACGGTTCAAAAAGACAGAGGAAGATCCGGATAGTGAGTAATGATGCTACTATACTCAGAATTCTTTGAATAAGTTAGTTTTTTTAAAGAAATGAGAACGGGTGATGTAATATTATCGGAGGATTTATCCGAGGAGTTACTTGGAGATATTCAAGAATTGAAGGATACTGCCAAATCTATGATGCAAGCTGGCAAAAGCTTTCAGTTCGATGATAAAGTAACCGAGATGTTTTTAAGGTTCTCATAAAATTTAAACGTTTTGGTAATGTATCATTTACCCAGTAATTTTTTATATTAACAGGATTGATGATGCCTGTTTATGCTTGGATAAATCTACCCGGAATCAGGTGTTTGCTCACCTTGAATATCAAATGTCTCTGCCAAAGTATTTCCTCTTGCGAAAGGCAAAACAACTTCGGATTAAGCAGGAAAGGACTAAAACTAAAAAGGCGTATATGAAATTAAAGAAGGCTGTGGCTGAGGTTATGCCGTCCGTTTTGCTTAATTACGAGACGAATTGCAGAAAAATTGAGGAAATTCGGTTTGCCGCAGAAGAATTGTTGATTTACTTTATACTCATATATACATTTTTTCAGGTCAACAATTCCACCAGAAGAACTTGAAAAGATGGAACATCCACCGAAATATCCAAAAAAGAAATTCCCTTGGACAGAAACTCTTAGGTACATGGAACTGCCAAAGCTATTTATTTGATAATAAAAGTTCTTCGAGATCCTCTTTATAGTCAATATATTTTTAAAATAATTGCACTTTAAACAACCATAACTATAAATATTTTAGCCCACTAAAACTCGTTTAAACATTATATTATTCTCTTGAATGAAAAACATTTTCGTTGGCTTCCATTTAACTTTCTTCTTTTAATTTCAGGAATCTCCTTTATGAGCTATTCCAAGTTAGGTGGACGTCCTTTACAGTATTGCGAACAAGAAAAGAAACCTTTGAAGATTTTGTAAATAATTACCTTCGCGATAAAGTTGTTTCTATTTGGCCGTCTGGTTGGATGAAATTTGATGATTTAAGAAAAGAACTAGAAAAACGAAAAATGTCGGCAAAGAAACCGAAAGAAAACAAAAAACCCGAAGATCCAACAATAATCAGTAATAAAAATAAATTGAATGATGAGACTAGTATTACGGTTATTGAAAAACCTGCCGATCCCAGTGGCAAATCGATATTGTCCTCAAGCAATTCAATGTCCGTGGTTTCGACGAAGGATCTAGTAGTTACAATAACAACTAAAAGCAGCGAAAAGTATTCATCAGAGGTGCCTAGCGTTAATACGCAACCAAATTCAGTATCAATCACGCAAATAGCTGCCGATATGAGTAACAACAAAGAGAGGAACAGTCCGCTTGCTAAGGTAAAGAAAAGTACTATTTCGAAGACAGGTCTTAAAATATTTTCATAATTATTTTAGTGTGACTTAAAGTCCCACAAATCTAGCTCTGGGAGCAATATTAGCTCAAGGCCTAGTCCGCAAATAGCGGCAGGAGAAGATACTTTTACCTTCTCGAAGGGACTTCCACAAAGTTCCACTTGCGTAAGTGGCACTTATGGAAAAAGTAGTTCTAAAACGAACGTTGAAAAAAATAGTAGTAACAACAGTAATGTAAATAACCACAAAGCACTTAGTTCGTCGTCAAGTAGTATTTCAAGTAAAGGGCCTATAGACTTAGTCTCTCCAACAAAACGAGCAACTGACCATAGTATTAACAGCATCATGTCATCTTCCGCCCCAGCTCAGCATTCCAGTGCAGCAGCACTAGGGCTAGCTTCGGCCCCAATAATGCAGTCTGCTGTCCCAAGCAAGAATTTAGAATCTACAACCACTCATGTTATCACAGTCGACAATTTGAAAAATGCTTCTGAAATCATAAATACAACCAATCAGCTACTCAGTAGCAGCACCAACAATGGCGCGAGCAGTATGTTAACCACAATTGGCAGTTCTACTTCTCCGAAAGATTGCCCTATTAGAATAAGGAGTGTAGCTAATGTTAATAGTAGTGTAGAAAAGGATTTGGGTTTGGGCGGATTCGGTAAGCCACCGCTACAAGACAAAAGCGATCAGGAAAGTAGTAGCGAGAGTGATGGAGTCGAAATCGTTGGAGTATATTCGGTTAGCTCAAAAAAGTCAATGATAAATGTTAACAAGAATAAGTATGTTAAGAGCAACAGTAGTGGCAGCAGAAGTACATCACCCAGCAACTTAGCGGCGCAGAACTTATTCAAGTCTGTATCTAAAGTTAAAGTACCGCAGAGTGAGGTCAGACGAAATGCTGAACATGTCATAATGTCTGGCGAAGTTAAAGATGCGGAATTGGACGTTAATCAAATAATGAGAGCACTAAAAGAGTTAGAGGTAAGTGGAACAGGCCATTAACCGATTATCTTGTAAATTCTTATCTATGGCACAAAACATGGAAAATGTCTTAACATTGATACAAATTAACTGACTAAGAGCATACAAAATAATCTACTTTATTAGTATTACAATGTTTGTGTATTGCTTTATAATTTTTAACTTACATAATTATATATATTTTTATAAATATAATCCCACACAAATTGAATTCTTATAAAAGCACAGTTCTAATGTTGATGCTTAAATCTGAATTAATAATTAAAATTTCTTCATTATTTCTTTTTAATTTTTGTTCAATTTTCCAATTATTATAAATCAACTTTTACTATATTCAGGAAATGCAACAATCGAACATTCATATATCTGGAGGATCTCCACCGTCATCGAGTAACAGGTCTGCCGCTAATTCCCATACATCGCCAATATCTTACGGTAAAGATATGAAGCAATGACAAGAAAGCTCAAATTCGTTGATTCTCTGGTCATCATTTTGAAAATTTCTAAACGGCATTTTGAGTGAATACACCAGCCTAGAGCAAAGCCTAGGGACGTCCTGATATTTTTGAAACTGCAACAGTTCGAATCTTTTGGAGGAGTGTATGTCGCCACTATTCTTCTCTCCTTTAGACTTATTTATTACCTTTGGTTTAAGATGTATATTTATACTGAATAAATGTAAAGTAACTTTTTTAAGGAAGTGCGCCAATATCTTTTAATAAATATCCGAAAATAGTCAAAAATTTATGAAGTTTGCTTTCTGTTGATACAGTTTCATAAAAATTTAATGCTTAATGTTGATACAGTTTCATAAGTAATTTCCAAAAAGAGTGATATGACTGTTCTTGGCAATTACTTTTAATTATTCAAATTATTGTTTCTTTGTTAGAAGGCTATGAACTTTCTTCTTTAATAAGTTCATTTAGTATTTCATATAAGCATATAGAAAGTAGTTTCATTGATTTACTCTTTCGAGACAAACAAAAGTAAGACAGTTTACTTAAAATTAAATAACGAAAGTATCATTGAAATTCGTCTAACAGTTATTGAAGAAATTATTGTAGTTGCATCTAATCATGACCATGCAAAGAATTTGTTTTTAATCTGCCGAGTAGCAGACCCAGTTACATCAAACATCATGTGTGTATCAGATATTCAAATTCAAGAAATTGCTTCAGGTTTTAACTGATTTTTTCTGCTAATTTTTAGTAATTAATAGTTTGCAAAACCCTCTGACTATATAAAAGTACAAAAAGCAGAATTTGGCATACTTTAACGGGGAGAATATTCGCCTCTTGAAGATATTTAAACTGAAAAACAACAATAACACAACATAACATCTGGGTGCTATATATCCAAATCGGGGGAAAGCATTATATAATATATTGATATCCTAATTGGATATTGTACTGAAAAATTTACCGTAACTAAGAAATAATAATTCAATTACCATAATAACATTACTCGTTGGAGAATTTAGGTTTAATATAATAGTATACGGCCCCTTCGGACCCTTTAGTTCCAGCCATAACAATTTGCTTGAATATCACGACTCCTTTCAATATTCAGAGTAATTTCCACAAAAAAAATAATAATAATAATAAAAAAGCGCTTTTTCAAAAAGGACTCTCAAGATTTTCTTCAAAATTTCAATAAAAACAGTGATTTTTTTATAATATTCAGAATTGGCTTTTCGTACATCTTATTTACTTACTAGAATTTTTGTTGTTAAATCAATGATAAAATCGTGTTGCGAATCGGGTGGACTACCAGAATAAGACCCAAGGTATTTTAACAATCTCACCAATTCCCCAGACTACGCAAATTACATTAACTATTATTTTATATGCAAGTCGCATTTATTTCTCATCTAAATTCACTCGCCTTGATAAAATTTTGAATTGATAATTTGAACTTGGGTTTTAAAAAAGACCTATTCCTATAAACACACTTATTCACTTACGACCAAAGTAAAAATCAAAGTTAGAAAAAAATCCTAAATTTAAGGAAATTTTAAGCATAGAAATGCATAGAGTCAGTAGTTTCTTTTTTGTGAATTCAATTCACCCATTTGTGTTAAAACTCACACAACGGTGAGTAAAGGATTCAGAAAAAGCCGTAAAAGTAACTAAAACGCGTGAAAGTAAAATACGGCGTAGAAAGGAAATTAGAAAATTGTATAACATGATTACTCATTTATGAAATCTCATGCTAGGCAAACACTTCACAAATATAAATTTCAAATAAAAAAGGAATCGGAAAATAGCTTTACTTCTACCGTATTTTTTCTAAAATTACTATGAAATTACATACAGAACTGCTTATGCAACAAAATGTATTATAATTACATATGTCGCAGTTAAATTAAAGATTAAAGGAGCCCTTATTCATAATCCTTATTTCCGTATAAGTGTATATAGTCTATAGTTAAGAAATGCTATTTAGATTGTGTATGACCTAAATAAAGTTTAGCAACCTGAAAATACGACAGTCAGAGCGAGCTGCTTGTGACAGTAGCAAGACATAAAATTATTAAGCCAAATGTGTTTATTTCGAAAATGTTCACTTTATAATCTTCTTATTACAATATATGTTTTTCTAATCAACTTTATTAAAGGAAAATGTCCTACTGTCTATTGCGTGCTGTATGACAACGTTAATAAGTGGCGGTTTTCTCGCTATACCTTGGGGTATTTATTTGGAATTTTTGGCGCTATTTTATTTTGGGATATATTTATCGTGGATTTGAACTTATCCGTCGATGTTACATACTCTCTCCTCTTATTCCTAATTATTATATTGGGTATGTAACGAAAAATTAGTGCATAACATTGCAGCAGCTGTAATTTTCTTTTCAATTCAGGACTAGGTTATGCATTTTCTCGCACAATAAGATGTATCTTCTTATTGACCTGTGTCGGATTTATGGGAAAATCTGGAAGAAGTTTCTTCAGAGCCATGACTTTTGCTATGATTATTGGAGGTGTGTAACGAACAGTCCTAAAACTATTTAAAAAATGAATTTTATTTCTACTTATATTCGTAAAACAGGACCAGTTGCTAATTTGGCACTAAATGGAAAAGAAGTAATCCGAGCGTTTGCTTGTTCAACAATTCTAACATATAATTTGACAAAAAATCGTTACGATCTCATGTCTAGACCTTTTCTAAATGCCGTGACAGGGATGCAAGGGAAAGTATCAGAAGCACAAGCAACTTTTAGTGAATTAGAAACAGTTTTACAACCTCTTAAAACTGAAATAGAAAACGACGATATCGAGGATTCATCCAATTTTTCAAAAAAGGCGCGGAGCCATATTAGGAAAATTAGGAATTCAGATCTTGATCCAGAGGATGATTCAATAAAAAATGCGGAGTATTTCCAGCAAAAGTACACCGATAAAATGCGAAGAAGATGCGAGCTGCAATTGGCCAAAGGTGAAGAGAAATGTCGAGGAGCATTTCGGAAAGCGTATAAAAAATGCTCCAATAAATTGCCACCCATAGTAAATGTTCTACTTTGCTGGCCTATGAAAATCACCTTTATTTGTAATATTGAATTATTTGGCGTCAGTAAAGGCAGGGATGGTGTTTGCGATCCCTCCGAGGTCATCAGTCGGGATTTTGGAGAAAATTATGCCAATCTGAAAAACACAGAGGAAAAGTTTACGTCCAACTTAAATGGAACTAGTATTGAGTATAAAGTGATTAAACCCAATGAGCTTCCTGGAGCCAGGTAATATATTAAACATGCCCATGTTATCAACCATAGAACAAACAATCGTTGAAACAAAAACGATTTTGATTTTAATTGCTTTCAGAATAAATGTATAATTTTAGAGCAGTCACAGAGACAAGTGAAGTAATTATTAATGAGTTCAATGAGAACAAAATAGTGTTCGATAAGTACATGTACATGGTAAAAAGAATTCTTTCATTTATATTTATTAAAATAATTATAGGTAAATTGAATTTTCTACTTAAAATTTTAAATTACCAAGGCGAGCCTCTATTTTAGCATCTGTAACGTATCACAAGAATTACATGCAAAAGATCGACTTTGATAATTATTTTATAAGTGACTATTTTAAGAAAATAGATGAACGAAGAAAAGCCAAACAGCAAAGTCATCTTTTACCTTTAAAAAAAGTATAATATACTTTTAAAACCTTCGTATGATATATTAAGACGACTCTCGTTTAGATTGAACAGAATTTTTTAATTGACTCTATGGACTCGCATAGATCTAAAAGTGAAAAGCACAAGAAAACATCGCACTTACTAATATTTTTTCTAGAATTAATAACATCTGCGTTGTTTTTACTGATGGACCATATTGTTTATGAACTGCTTGTAATCGTCGCTAATAATTCTAAAATCAGCTATTACCAAGAAGGTGAACATACAGTAGTTGTGTCGGTAATTGTTTTTCTTCTTATTAAAAGTTTGTTTTCAAATCTACGATTTAGTTTAATAATTAGAAAATATTGTAAGGTGTTTATAAAATTAATAATAATAAATAAATCGAACACAATAAATAAAGCAAACAAACAAAATTTATTACTATGAAACTATTTGATATAAAATTAAAATAAAGTATAGTGGTATCAGAACCGTATTTTATTAATTTATGTGTATTTGCTGTAAATGTCTACATCAATCGATATAAGTTAAAAAAATTGTTAAGTTAAAAGCATACATACATTTTGTCTGTACTTATTTTTAAACAATAAGGTATTCTGTGTTTAAGTGTGTCTATATTTTGATATGAATACAATTTTTTTAATGTCACAACCAAACACTTCAACGTTTTTGTCAATATTTATTAAGCATTGAAGAAGGTATAAACGAATACTCAAAATGAGATGAGTCTTAGTTTTTTCATTTAAATATGCATATTGTTAAATATATAATAAACATTTTTAAATATGTAGCAGATCTTTTGAAATATAAAATGCTGTTCTATATAAACTATTACTTGCAAGCTCTATATTCTTTTTCAGGTAAATGGTTCAGGAATAATCGCTGGTCTAATTCGGTCAACGTTGCAAGGCTTCAACACTAATGAAACCATTTCCACAGTACTTAGTAATGAAGAATGTTTACCAAAACCGAGTATGCCTAGCATATGGTTAAGCAATTGGATTTTATTTCCAATCTTTAAAGTTAAAAATGCGATCATTCCAGGTTTTATTGCAAACTACTTTCTCTATATGTGTCAATTTTGTTATTGATATGCAACGAATTTATTGTGCTCAGAAGTCAGAGGATAATATGCAGCTATTTTTATCCAAAACGAGAAAAACGTAGAATACTTTTTCTGTACAATAAATTATTAAAAAGGCGAAAGAACTTTTTCAAAATAATGTACGCCACAGCTAGAGAACGCAAGTTACAGGAGCAAATTCAAATAAGCGTTAACATACTAACGGTAAGAACTACGTTGTTCATTTAGATTTTATCAAAAATCTTCAACAACTCAACTCTTTAAAACGCTTTGAGATATAGAATTTTACTTCCAGAAAATTCGATTAAAGTGTCCAATCTTTTTTAAATGGCTGAGGAACTTTAAGTGGGCACGACGCCAGTGTTTTATATGCGAAGAACCAGAACCCAGGAAATGTCAGTATACCTTTTTAACTATTAGTTCTTTTATAATATAAAATATTCATTAAAGATGATCCAGAACGACCATATAACTTTGCCAAATGTAAGACACCAGGTTGTTACGTAGTTCACTGTGAAGAATGTTGGTTTATGGCAGGAGAAGTATGCTTGGCTTGCCAGGAGATTGAAGAAGACCCTCTAGGAGATGAAGATATCCGATATATTTAATATTTCTGCTTTTCAGCCTATATTACTTTAATTTTGTGAGCTATTCTAGTTCGAAAGGTTAACCATGATTTCCTTTCGCAAGTAAAACAATTCATTTGCTAATATATAAAAAACTTATACCAGTAAACTTCCTACAACGCGGTAGAGATGTTCCTTGAAAATGTCCCGTTGTGGGAAATCGCGTTAGAGACGAGACATTAACTTGATACAGAAACCGGAATTCGATTCTAAAAGGGAGAAAAATTGCCTTTTATGGCACAAAATTTTGATTTTTTGATTTATTGTGATTTAACAACGTAACGTATGTGCAAAAAGAAACATTTCATAACCACGTTAAATAAAATTCAACATAAAATAAAAACTTAAAAAATCAAGATTTCTAGATTGATAATCAAAAATGAATTAAAAATCAACAAGAAATAATGATATTTAAATTATTATTCATCGCCACTAAGTTTTGATTTATTTCAAAATCTGAGCTGGATTCAACGTCAAGTTCGACAGCACTTCCAATAGTTTTAGGTTTTAAAAAATCTGTTATTAGAGATTATTTGCTCTTGCTTTGCACATCTTTTTAAATCTTTTCAGGCAGATAAGTATTTTTGAAGATTTCTTTTAAATATTTCAGCTCTCTCCAGCAGAGGATGGTTATCTGAAAAGTAAGATTCCTTCTGCTGCGCCATGTCCAAACATATACCTTTTAGATTGAAGTTTTTTGTTTCTTCATCGGAAAAATGAAGTACAAGTATGTACATAAACTTATTTGTTATGTATGTAAGCCACGCATTGTAGGAAAATTTCCGCATTTCATGAATCGCATTGTAACAAAACCGCATCGTATAAGAATTTCTGCATTTACTAACCGGTTTTGCAGCTAAACTGCGTTGTAAGAAGTTTACCTGTACATCCAAATACTTTCCATGTTGATGTAATTAAGTTGGAAATTATCCAATTTGAAGTTGAGAGTTAGAAATAAAACGAGCTTACTGTCTTTTCTAAAAATTTATTTATTCATATTAAAATCCGTGTCAAAATCATATTTCTCGTTCTTAGCAGCGAGAGTGAAATTTTCCAAAACATTAGCAACATTTGAGACCTTCTTCTCATTACGGGCTTCAAACTTCTTTTTTTTCTTCCGTTGATTCCTCAGTGATTTATTGATCATTTGATTACCTATAATACAGGAAAACAATTTTTTATTCTAATTAAATCATGAAATAAAACTTTTACATATTATTGATAATAAACAATTACTAACCCTCTAAAAGCATTTGTGGGTCGGGTTTTTCTTTTTCATCAACCCTTTTGCGTTTTAATTTTTTTGAACCAGAAGCCGTATCTGCTTCCTCTATAATCTGCATACTAGTTTTGCCATCATCTTCCGGTAATTCTTTTACTACAACCGGACCTGATGAAGAAATCTCCATAACATCCTCAATTTTAACTTTGAATTGATCAAGCGCATCGGATTCCATAGTTTCGAAGTTTTCGACTTCGAATTCCCTTGCTTCATCGTTTACAATTGTTGCACTTATATGAGCTGAATCTTCTTGGGCAGACTCTGGTGGTTGAGTGCAATATTTTATCTTACCACTATTCCAATCATTTAAAACAGCCCGGGCGGCTGCAATAACATCAGGAACACCTCCCTTTAGTACTTTTCCTAAATAAATTTAAAAAGATTGTAAAACCAGTTAACCGATATTTTTTTCAAAAGTACCCATCCTAACTGCCTTTTTTGCGAAAAATTCCTCATAGGTATCATACTCTGTGATATCATATAACTTGCAAAAGTACTGCTTACTAGCACGCTTCAGAATTGTTTCAGCTGCAGAGAAAGGATCCTTAACATCGCTCACCCGCTGAGCGTTCTTCAACACTGTGGGTATATAATTTTCTGTATACTGTGGATTAGCAAATACAATTCCAGGGCAGTCCAAGAGTTTTATTTTTGAATCGAGCTCAACTTCTTGCATGGACCTAGAAAATATTTGTGATAGAAGCCACGAAAACTCATTTGGAAATGATTACTTCGTAACACCCGGAGTACATCCAACACTACAAGCTTTTCCTCTGGTCAATGAGTTTATAATTGAACTTTTACCAACATTGGGAATACCCACAACACCGACTCGAATAGAGGTCTTAATCCCTTTGTTCCTGCAATAGTTGGCCAACATTGACATCAAGAGTTCGGCACCCACACAATTTGATGATTGCATTGCTTTCTCCGACTGCATCTGATTGAATTTCCTTCTGGCGAGTTTTGACGATTGATCTTGAGTAGAGGCCTTAAAAGCAGTTACAGGCCCAAACTGACGAAAGTATCGGATCCATTTATTTAAATTTTCTCGCGGAACCAAATCCGCCTTGTTTAAAATTAAAACTAAACGCTTATTGCCAGGAGCATTTCGAACGGCACGCTCAACTTCTACACATCGTGTTCCCAAAGGATCTCTGAAGAATTTAAAATGTGCAAGGAAGAATAAAAGATTTGAAGAATTTTTACCGTGCATCGACGACTTCTAGAACTACATCTGCGTTCTCAATAACTTTCCTGAATTCTTTGAAATACGCCTTTGCTGAATTTTCTTTGGGCACCTCGTTCTTGTAGGTATTCTAAAACACAAAAGACGTGGAAGACATTATAAATTGTCCTGTTTCATCAGTTAATTAGAAATTATCAAAAATGTATAATTAAAATGGAGAAACTAGTCATACGAGTAATATATGTAGCAGCAACATTCTACCAAAATATGATAGCTTACCTCATTAGCAGACTCGTCCTGCTTAAAAGCACTGTGCACACTTCCCCGGAGCTCAGCATCTTCTACCATAGACTCAAGAGTCGTGAACTTATTTGCACCCTGGCTCTTCAGCATCTCTCTGTGTCGCTTTTTTTCCTCTTCCTGACGCTTCTTTGCCTCTTCCACTTCTTTCAATATCTCCTCTTTGAAGGGACAAATGTTAGGGATTTGTATCAGCTTAGCTTTTTGGCTCTTTTTCTTCGGTTGCTTTTTCGCTTCCTTTCTGACTTTTCTGTTGTGTTCACGGATTTTCTTCAAAATCTTATACTTTTGCCGTGCGGGAAGCCTTTTAGACTTCTTGGCTGAAATGATCAGTTGAATTTATATGATCCGAATGGTGTAATGAACTTACTCTTCAATCTTTTCAAAGCCATATCAAAAAACCAAATCTATTAGTAACAAACACGTGTGAATTTGTGGAACTTATGCACCGCTTGACATTTCAAAGGAATTCTTCTTTCTTGTAATGAAGTGGCCTATTTCTACAAGATAAATAATGCAAACAGCTATTACGGTGACAATCCACTTATTATATGTTAATAGGAGACTGCTGTCAGCTAAGCGGTGTGGGAGTTGTTCGTATAGGGAAAAGTTTTTAAAATCTATTTAATTAGAACGAAAAGGATGTTGCGCGCTTCTATTCGCTATGTCGTCGCAGGATTTTTTCCAATAGACTTAGCACCACATGATAAAGTTTCAAAAGATATAAAGACCGCGAAGGATTTTGAAGAACGTAGCTCTGGCAAGGAGACCGGTTGGGATAGAGTAAAACGAATGTTCCAAGTGGAGTAAGTGCTTGAAAAACAAATTTATGAAACTAATTTAAGGCGATTCTCCTAGCGAAGTAGAAGGCTTCTCCAGTGAACTGAACTCCATTTATCAAACTGGTCTCCTTGGATTCTTCATTGGTGGTGTGTACGGAGGAGTTATTCACTCTAGAAAGGCTTACATGGACTTTATGGAAAATAATGAAGCCACACAGTTCAAATCACATTTAGACGCAAAGGTAATATGTGTAAAGTACCTTTGAAGGTCACTCTTTCAAATCCTTAGTTATAGAGAAAGCTTCAAGATCAGTTTACTGTGAATTTCGCAAAGGGAGCAGTCAGATGGGGCTGGAGGGTTGGTTTGTTTAGTCTTTCATATATGTAAGCATCCTATCGTTCGTCCTAAAGCCTTATAAAACGAACATCATTTAATTCTAGGACCATTGTCACAGTCATATCCGTTTATCGGGAAAAGTCTTCCATTTATGAGTACTTAGCTGCTGGCAGTCTTACAGGTACAATGGAAATTCCTTGTTGATGTTTTACTGAAAAATGAGTTTTTGCAGGGGCGATGTACAAAGTAAATCTTGGCCTACGTGGTATGACAGCTGGTGGAATTGTTGGAGGAACTCTGGGCGGTATTGCAGGCAGCATTTCTTTGCTGCTTATGTACTTGACCGGTACTACAATGGAAGAGGTGCGATATTGGCAATACAAGTGGAAAGAACGCCGGGAGTACGCCGTAGCAGAATCAATGAAGGTAAATATAAGTGGTATATTAAAATTTGTAGAAGTGAGTTGTCCCATATGCAGGGTCTATTTAAACAAAACTAGCATTGTAATAATTATCCTAATAGTGAACAATTTTAAAATATTGAAATTCACTCGAGATTTAGATTTAACGTTTTGTAAAATTTAAGTTACAACGTATTAACTGCAGTTGAGTCGATACTTTTATTTTTTCTGTATTACAGGCAATGAGAGAACCCGACCCAGAACTACTTCAACAGCATGATAAAGAAGTGGGAGCCGAAATAAATCTTGATAATATCAAATGAGTCAATTTTAATATAAAGTCAAAAGAAAATTGTGTGCAACTTTTGTATAATTTTAAAAATAAAGTAGATCCACAGCTTTACTATCTTTAAATGGTAAAATAAATAAAATTTATTTAGATCGGAAGACAATCACAGGAACAAAATCGACAACTTATATTTAAAGTAATAACTACTAAGTTGTTTTAACGTCATGTTTTTATTTCATTTAATAATGTTTGAGCAATTCATTTACAGATTTAGATTTAAGACTCAAAATTATCCCGAAGTAATTGAAGTCGCGGTTAAATATGGAAAATAACCAACCACTAATACGTTCAATAACAGTCTGGAAGGTATCACTTTATAATGACATAAAAATAGTAAAAAAACAGGAAAAAATCACTTTTTTCGGAAATAATTTCTCCCACTTTATAAAATTGTTGGCAAATTACCAGCTACACTGGCAAATTATCGAAGCGAAAATCTGCAAGGAAATATTTCCTCATAAAACAAGCATACAAAAATACAAAATTTACCTAAAAAAAATCGGCCGAAATTATATTTATTAATTAGAAATAAACACAGCAATTCAAAATGCAAAATTTAGTGTTTGATACTTCGTCAGAATTTATCGTTTGTCCTCATCTATCATTGATCACAATTTTGAGATCTTGTCAGCCGCTTAGCACCCCTGTTTGGAGGGCCTTTAGGTTTCGCAAACTGAGGCCTATTTAAGCATTTGGTTGGGTGTAGCTCCTCCTTTAAGAACTCCTCAGTCAATTCTGCTCCGTCATCTATTTCCAGCTAAAAATATCGAAATTTATAAATACTACATATGCAAGAAATGACAGTGAAAGCTACATTTTTCGCAATCTGTACACCATTCGCCTGCACAGTTTCCAGGAAAGGCATTTTGCAACTTGAGTACAGCATCCTCTCTTTAACAGGACAAGAGTAGCCGGGCATGGAATAGATAAAAATGAAGGTTTCTTGGTAATCACCCTCATGCGTATGCTTAAACAAATAAATGTGGTATCGAGCACTGTCTTTGGGGATTTCTTTCGGTAGCTGCTGTAGTGAAATATTTGCTTTTTTTACTATGTGTATCTTCTCCTCTTTCTTCCCTTCCCTCTCCTATTTTAATATAGCACAATAAATATTAGTTGCACTTTAAGTGATGGCATTCAATTACCCCGATTTCGATCTTAAATTGCAAATAGTTGTAGGCCTTACTAGCTAGTTCTTTAACGGCAACGATGGTCTCATACGTCCAGGGGCACGCGATGCCCCCGAGCGTTTGATGTCGTGTGTCAATACTGATATCTGTACGGACTTCGATCTTTTTTAATTCATTTAATTCCTCTTCTCTTGTCGTGAGCGGTGTGGGGGCAGCAAAAGCTTTCTTATTGTTAAAGTAGCCCTCAAGTGTTGTTTCCTCCAAGGAACTTGCATGGAGCTCTTCTTTTATGTGAGCTGACCCAAATTCATTCTTTAGAGTAGCCTTTGTGGACGCGTAAAGCATTTTCTCCCGCACCGTGGCATTATCTGGAATCCAACTCAAAAGTAGCCAACCGTAGCCCAGAGGCGTCTTCTCGTCTAGACGGTATAAAATGTAGCAGGGCTTCACATTTTCGATCAGAGGTCCGATATACTTATCATAGTCCTTGTCCCAGCTTTTTTTCACTTCCTGTACCGCTGTGCATGAAAGTTGCTCTAAAATATTTGGATATTTTTAGATGCCGCCCGCGAAATTTAATGAACTTTACCATTCTCAATTGAGATTTTTATGACGCGAATTTTGCCATCTTTGCATTTTCCGAAGACCCTTAACAGTTGATCATTAGCTAGAATATTTTATTCATTATTTTTACAGAATTATAGCTGGAAATTTACCTTTAATTCCCGTTTGATGAGACATCGTCCACGAATTTACCACTTAACACCCCTGTTGCGTTCAAAGCGGATTATGACAGCTCAAATCATTGCATAAAGCGCTTGCACCTCCGCCGTCATAGTTCAGTTGCTTAATTCATAGCAGGCGTATCATTCGTCAATTTAATATATTAAAGCAAAATTCTATAATATTTTTAGTCAAGTTTTAAAAAGGAATATATGAAAATAGACAAGTTGTTCGTCAATGTCACATTTATAAGTAGTAGGATACTTTTGTAGAGTTCTCCATAAATTTGACGATTTTTGACGACTTGTCATGACGCATTTGTCATCTGAGCTATGTGTCTAAATGTTTTGTGGAATACACTAAAATTATAGAAATGAGTGACTTTTTCAAGTCGGCAATGGGATACTTTAACGCCGGGCCAACAGGCGAAATGGATAACGAATTTGTGGGCCAAATAGTTGAAGTGGGTTCTGTTAAATTACGTGTGAAAAGAGTGATTGCAGAAGGTCCGTCTCGCAAACATTTTTCTCCCCATAAATTTACAAAGAAAGCTTGACCGTAATGACCACTTGAAGCCAAGGATCATTTGTCTTCCTGGCATAACAAGATGTTGTTACAATATCTCATCAATTATAATCTAATTCAATTCGCAGATCAATATTGATCAATTTTGTGTTCTTTTCAAGGGGGCTTTGCATTTGTGTATGTCGTCCAAGATATCCAGAGCGGAAACGAGTACGCCCTCAAAAGGCTTCTGGGGACTGATAAGCAAGCCTGCGCTAATATCATAAATGAGATAAATTTACATAAGCAACTTTCCGGGCATCCTAATATTGTCAAATTCGTCGGGGCCTCATTTATTGACAAAACCCGAGGACCACAAGGAAAAGCTGAGTACCTGCTTTTGACTGAATTGTGCAAAGGTTAGTTTTTAAGATAACGCAATTTCTTTCATTAAAAGTATTTTATTTTCCAGGAGGCTCCTTAACAGACTGCCTAACAAATCCTCTTCAGCCCCAATTGGTCTTGAAAGTTTTTTACCAAGCTACTAAAGCTGTTGGACATTTGCATTCTCAGAGCCCGCCTGTAGTGCACAGAGACATTAAAGTAAGATATTGAAAATTGCACTTAAGTTTGAGATGTTGACAACGTAAATATTAGGACTTGAATTATCATTCGCAAGAATGATAACTAGAATATTATACTTTATTAATAGAACCTTGAAATATAGTTTTGTGAGATATTTTTTAATTGCGATTCATAGATTGAGAACTTTCTTTTGGGAAGTGATGGTTTCTTGAAATTATGTGACTTTGGTTCAGCAACAACTGAAATTTATGAACCAACTCTTGATTGGGGTGCACAGCAAAGAAACACATTAGAAGATCAGGTAATATTTGCATCTTTCTGTAGAGAGTAATAATACATATTTTTCTTTATGGCTTTTCAGTTGGCCACAATTACAACGCCAATGTATAGAGCACCTGAATTGTTAGATACCTGGGCAAACTTCACTATTGGCCCAAAACTTGATGTATGGGCTTTAGGTTGTGTGTTGTACTGTTTATGTTTCCAAAAACATCCATTTGAAGATTCAGCAAAGCTAAGAATAATTAATGCAAATTTTACTTTACCTGGTGATTCGCGTTATATTTGCTTCCATGAAATTATTAAAGGCTGTTTAGTTATAAATCCAGCAGAAAGGTTTTCCGTTTCTAATATTTTGGAACGTTTGGCTGCAATATCCGAAACGAAAGGGTGGACTTTGAAAGGGCCTTTAGAAATTTCCGTAATATATTAATAATTTTTCGAATGTTCTCTAAACCATTATTTAAATTTTTATTTGTCCAGGGAAAGCCCTTGAAAACACCACCAGATGCATCACCAGATATGAGTCCTGTTCATTACAAAAATAGTAACTCGGTAAAACAACCAACTAAACCGTCACCAGTACCAGCACGACCTGTTCCGCCCAGGCCGGCTCCGCAGCCACAAACCCAGCAAAATTTTGATCAACGCCAGAACATGAATCCAAATCAAGTAAATTATGTCGCGCCAGCTCAAAATGCTACAATTCCTACATCAGGAGGACTTTTTTCATCGATTCGAGGAGGTGCTGGTTCATTCCTAAAAAATTTAAAAGACACATCGTCTAAAGTAATGCAGACAATGCAGCAAACGATAGCTCGTTCAGATATAGATATTAGCTGCATCAC
Organism: Proctacanthus coquilletti; assembly: GCA_001932985.1. Lineage (NCBI taxonomy): Eukaryota > Metazoa > Arthropoda > Insecta > Diptera > Asilidae > Proctacanthus > Proctacanthus coquilletti. The sequence continues at coordinate 134,522 of MNCL01000249.1, forward strand.
ATCACGTATCTTAGTAATGCCGTGCCCTTCGGAGGGTTTTGAATCAGCATATAAAACAAATAACATAGAGGACGTAAAAATGTCCATCGAAAGTCGATTCCAGCTTGCGAAAGTCAGCGTGTATAACCTCGGACCGAAAACGTGCCCGCGTCTACCACCACCAGTTAGAACTGTTGAAGGCAGTCATATATACAATAATCACTTATCGAAGGCTCCCAATTTACACGGCATGTTTACATTGGTCGAGGATATGTACGGTTTTCTCAGTGCAGATCCGAAAAGCGTCGTCATTATTCAAAGTGCTGACAATGGCACAAGTAGTGCAGCAACTATCATATGCGCTCTGTTAATGTATTCCCAATTACTGAGAGAACCAGAAGATGCATTGCAAGTTTTTGCCGTTAAAAGAGCTCCTCCTTTTGTTAGGCCGTCTGAATTAAGATACCTTTATTATCTTGGAGATATTCTGCGATCCGTTCCGCATTTACCTCACTACAAAACAGTCACATTAGTCTCAATAACATGCCAGCCTATTCCCCGGATGACTAAAGCGCGTGATGGCTGCCGAATTTTTATGGAAGTTTTCTGTAATGATCGGCTTGTACTGAACACTATACAAGATTATGAGAAAATGAGGTACGTAAATATTAGCCCTTCGACGAAGGCATTGTTTTATAAATTTATGTTATAGGCTTTATTTAGCTAGTCAAGGAAAAATAACATTACCTATGAATATTGCTGTATGTGGTGATTTGACTGTAATATTGTACCATGCGCGTAATGCCCTGAAAGGAATGGCCCGTCCGCAGGGCATTAAAGTGTGCCAGTTTCAGATAAATACTGGGTATATACCTGAGCAGGAAACTTTGATAAGTTTTCCAAAAAATGAACTGGACGATTTACCTGACACAGAGCATATTCCGCAAAACTTCTCCGTATCGTTGTCTTTAGTTGTAAACCCGCAAGAATGTCCACCATCAGAGAATCCACCATGGATGCAAACGCGAAATAAAAGGAACCCAATAAATTTATTTGGATCTCAATTAGAATATGAAGAGATGCTTGATAATTTTGGTAAATTTACCTTCTTGCAGTTTTTTTAAACTTACTGACTATACATATACAGTTACAAAGCCACAAGTAACATCACCTCCAGCACCACCCGTAGAAAAGCCAACTCCTCCAAGATCTGTTCCACAAAGGCCAGCTCCTCCGGTCCCGTCAATGCCAGATGTGACGGAGAATGCTAGGGATGTTTCTGAGCCTTCCACTGTAGACTTACTGAATTTAGGCCAACAGGCTCAGGAAAATAAGCCGAAGCCTCCTCTAGCAAATAAAACATCAACATTTGATTTGCTCGGATCCTTTGATAGCACGAGCACTCCGCCTTCTACAACACTTATACCAGATTTACTAGGTAAAGCGTAGTAATATGAATTTAAAGAAAAACTAATTTCGCATTGGCTCTTACAGGCGGTGCAACTTCAAAGCCTGAAATAGATGATATATTTGGAGCAATTGGGGAGCAAGCGCCCGATATTAGTAGTTTAAATATTGACTTTAATAGTTTTAAATCTGCGCCAGTTCCAGTTGGAAATGAAAATGCTTCAACTTCTGAGACAAACTCATTTGACGCTTTTAATTTAGGTAATTATGTGAATTCATCGACTCCACTTGGAGCAAATGTAGATCAAACGGTGAAAAAGGAAGTTACAACAGAACAGGTAAATAATCTCAATGATAATGTTTACAAAGCTAAATAATTTTCCGCAATAGGCAAAAGATCCCTTCGCTGATATTGCAAATTTAGCATCAGGCCTCAATATTAACTTTAATCCATCTACACTCACAAATAAAACACCAGCTACAACTCCAGGACCAAGTCCACGTTCGACTCAATTCTCTAGTCCAACACATCATTCCAGCACTGGTCCGTCAGTGTCTTCTTCTCCAGCACACAGCTCTCGTTCACCAAATGGAGCACAAGTTCCAAATCAAACACAAAACTTTTCTCAATCAAAACCGGATTATAGCCGATCACATTTTGAACCTCCAACGGCAAAAGTCCAACAAAAGGGCTCTGGTCAAACTGGAGATATATTTGCTGACATATTGGGAGAACAGGGATATAAATTTGGAAGCAAAACAAACACCGGACCGAGATCTATTAATGAGATGAGAAAAGAAGAATTAGTAAAAGACATGGATCCAGATAAGCTCAGAATAATGGAATGGGTAAGTTAATTTGAGGTATATTTTTTCTTTGGAAGAATAAGAGGAGAAAATCCTCTTGAATGACATGAATTCATGCTAAAGGAATCAAAATTTTATCGTCCTAATAGTTATATAGTATATTTAAAATAAATTGAACGAGTATTTCATTACAGACTGAAGGCAAGAAAAACAACATCAGAGCATTGTTGTGCTCTATGCACACGGTACTTTGGCCAGATGCAAAGTGGAACAAGTGTGAAATGCACCAGCTCGTCAATCCGGCAGACGTTAAAAAATGGTACCGGAAAGCATGTTTGGCAGTGCATCCTGATAAGGCAAGTATTGTAGAGGTAGAAAATCAATTTATATAACTGAAATAATGAATTGAAACAAGAAATACGTACATATTTACAGAAAGGGCCTATCCAGTGTTTTTAACTAGAAATTATAATACCTTGTTTTACAAATAATTATTTTTGATTTACAGCAAGCTGGAACTGATAACGAAAAGGTTGCAAAGATGATATTTATGGAGTTAAATAATGCCTGGAGCGACTTTGAAAATGATGCAACTCAGCAAAGTATGTTCAGTGTCTAAAGTGTAAAGATTATGAAAAGTTTCGGATTTTACTGAAGTGATTTATGGATTGGTAAGGTGAAATACAAAGTGTAAAATATTAAATAGTTTTCCGAAGTATACGGGAACAAAAAATGATAAAGTTGCCTGAATATGACTCATTTTGTTTCTTTGTATGTACTTGATTTTTGTTACTGTTTTAGCATTTTAAGTAAAATCTTCAACGTCTTTATTTATTAAACCAGACTTTTAATTTCAGTATTATTTTGCATATGGTCATTTTAAGTAGGAGTATATAGTACAGAATCATAAACACTTCCAAGCCATTTAAAAGCTCACAAAACGCTTATAACGCTCAGAAATCTGTTTGTAAATTTGCATATTAAAGCTCTTGATACTGCAAGGACACGCATTTAAACAAGATAATACAAAAAAAAGAGATATCGATGAATCTGGGAAGATTTTAGAACTAGATAAAAATCTTTCCTTTCTTGTATTGTCTATGTTTTTTATTTTCATCGGGCATAAACATAAGGTATAAAAAAATATAACTTATCTGATGCTTTTAATTTAAGTGAAAAAACATCAAGAGTATTTGTTTTGAAACTATGAAATTCGCAAGCAAATCTGTTCTTTCCTAACGAGGTAAGAATTAAGTATTTCAGGTATATTTAGCCTTGAAACGACCAAAACACGGCTATAGGAAACAATTCAATATATATATTTCGATATGCATTTTTTTCATTTTCTAGCGTCTGCAATTCCATGCCAACGATATATAGAGAAAGTTTCATTTATCTAAGTAAATATTTTTATAACGTTAACTGATATTATTAAGTTTTCACTACACGTCTTAGTTAATTTACATTTACATTACCAATATATTTTATTGACTAGAAATTATGAGTTAAAATCAGAAACGAAAGTGAACATTTAGAACATTTTGTAATAAAAAGAAATTTACGGTGAAAGTATTTAAATTTAGCATCCAACATTCGCTTTTAATTGCGACTATACTGGCTCTAATATTACACTAGTCGTTTTTAATTTTGTCTCTGGAGAAGTGGTAGATAATTTCAAAAGGATTTATTCTGTAGATCTTGAATTTGATTACAAAAATTTTTCAGCATGTCGAATTTTCGAATAAAATGAATTTAGAAACTAAAAAAATATTATATGTATCATCTCTTATGGATTTTGGAAATATAGTATAAGCTTTCTATTAAATATTCGTTAAATAAACAAGCTAAGTGAATTGATGCTTTTTTTACATCTCAAAGCAGTGTACGGTATTTAAATAATTTTGATATACACAAAATCGGTAATTAAACTTATTGATAACATTGCTATTCCCTCACGGTACGAAACTACTTTTAATTTTGATGTATGATCAGGTAATACCAGAAATGTTAGTATTTTTGATATCTTATTTTAATCAAAGTTAATGGAACTAACCACAGCCTCCATAATAAATCATTATTAATTTTTGCAGTGTCTTATTATTAGGTCGGATATATTTGAAATTAAACTAAATAACATTGAATCGTAGTACAAGAATTCATAAAATAAAAAACAACGTATATTGTGAGCATAAAAAGAAGTTTTAAAACTAAAATTCTAATGCTCAAAATAAAAAGTTAAAAAAAACGGTTTACCCTGCACTTCGAGAGTCCCGCATCGTTGGCTCATCCGTAACCAATCTACTATCCTGTCGTACTTATTGCTCTACCTCCTACACTGATATCAATTTCCGTTTTCGTAATTTCATATCTTATTTTATTCTTGTATTAACTTTCATAATTCTTCAAAACTTTAGCTTTGCGAAAGGGATTGTATTATATATGCATATTTCATGTGAGCTACTAAGTGTTAAAACTATGCAAAATATCAACCTCATACTTTTATATAGTCTACAGAACCTATTGAACCTATTTAGTTATGCTAATAGCTACAAAATTCCAGATTATTGGCTTGTTACCTACTATGAGACTGGCTTTGTGTCTATCTTGACTTTATTAAATTATCCTTTATAGCATTTATTAACGTGACGTAAGAAATATGTGCACATTGGAATAACAAGAGGCAAAGTCTACTCTTTTTGGTGTTATTAGCATGTAAGTTTTATTGTTATTAATATATTCGATTGAAATCAAGTCGTAAGGCTTTGCATCGACGCAATACGAATATAAATAACATCTCCATTTTTTTTATTTAATCAAGATTGGATTGATAAGTTTGCTTGATGTTATACTAAGTTTTTTTTTATAAAATCGCGTTATGATCTGTAATATTTTTTATGAAAACATGAAACGTGTGATCATGCTTAGTTTTTAAAATGTCTTTTTAGTATCTTGCATAATAATTGAAGAAAAACGAAATTATCTGGGTGCCTGCCTGTCATTTTTCCCAGAAATCTCTTCAAAATCGTCCACCTTCACAATATCGAAAAATATTGCTTAGAGTAATCTAGAGAAAATCTAAGAATGCTGAGATAGCTTCTTTGATACATAAAAAGAATACCTTTTAACAGTTTATTTTGTGATTTTTAATTATTTGCTTGGAATTAATATAGAATACTTTTCTCTAAAAACCATAAATAAATAATATAGGCATATAACGGCACGAAATACTTCCCATGTGAGTCTAACATTCACTTCACGTGTTATTCCCTATTGGCGACGTAATCATATGTAATAGGTTATTGAAAGTGGACCATGAATATCCAGCTAATGAATATACATATTGGAAATACGAAAAAAATAAGTTCAGAAAATTCTTATCCTAAATGTTTGTTATAATTCAAGCTAAGGAATAAGAAAATAGTGACGCGGAATTAATTTATGTTCTTGACTGTTGTTACCCTTTTTATTTACGATCATTTCATCCAAAAGTTTTGTTATATGAGAGAAAACATGAATGTTCCTTGAAATCCTGCAGAACAATACTAAACTTTTAAAATTTGTAATTAATAGGAAAAATTCTATTGAGATCGTGTATCACTTGTCCAGATCTGACGTTATAAAATTGCTGCTAATAAAAACATAAAACTTTCTGATCAATATTCTTAAAATAAGTTAAGGAAATCAAATATCAGGTGTAACACAAAAGTTATTTTCATTATTTATAAAGAACTTACTTCACAATTCGAAATTATATATACTTTTGCTTTTTCACTCAATTACTTGCCGAATTTTAACCTCATTTCTTCTTTATTGATGAAATAAATATTCGATATATATAAAAACATAATTCGTAAACTTCTTCAGCTTATGGCAAATGAGGTAGCAGGAAGAGCTAAATATTTCGGAATAAAACACTTCTAAATTTTGAAAATAGTATGTTGTTCTAAGCACTTTTATGTTATCAGGTGTCGATATATGTTCATATAGTAGATTAATGCTATCTGCTATGATCATCTAGACGATATATACTTAATACTTGCAGAATTCAATTGAAATTACTGGAACGAGTAGAAATTAAATAGTGTAATAGAACTAAACACTATACCAACGTTAAATGTTGATGTTTATAAAGCAAATACATACCTATTTTAATTTCTAAGAAGCATTTAAACAAATTGATTTATGCCAACTTTATAATATTAGCTTCTCAAGTATTAAAACCAGTTAAGGGTCTATTTAAATTTATTAAGACGTTGTGTGAAGATAAGCTCAAAATGTGTGAATGGGGATTGTTAGTGTTTAGGCACAGCGCGTAAAAATTTTCCTTTAAATGTGATCTCATGCTTTTAAACAATGCTTAGCACTTTTAAGGAATCAATTATAAATATCGTGTAGTGTATAATAAGTTTCTCTAGTATAGGATTCTGTTGCGAATGGTTCAATTTTAAAATCGCAACAAAGTTCTCAAATTCTAAAATTATTTGAAATATTTTGTCTAAAATTTTTGCACGTACGTACATACCTGTAACCAACAGCGCTATTACCCAATAGGTGTTTGCAAAATAACTACGTATTTATATATATATATATAAATATATAAAATTAATTGTAAAGTTTCTTTAGAAGTAGCTAAGCTGTTAATAATGCAAATGTTGTTATTTTATTGTAAATTACATCAAGAAGCGATATTTTTGGCAAAATGTAAATTAGCTGGAATATTAAGATACATTCAATCAAATTGGTAAATAAATTTACGTAAACTGTAACTGTTTTATTCCCTTTCGAAAGAACAAACTCCTGCCTATATTAGAGCTTGCCTTCCAATCATACTCAAGAAAAACGATAACGCATCTGTAGACATATAGGACATTTTTTTCTAAAGAAAATCATGCGGATTGTTAAGATTATTGCTAAATTCAAGAAAAAATTTGTGGAAATAAATGAATCATTTATTAAATAATGGACAAGACTTACGTCATTTATAATTTATAAATGACTTACAATAAAAAAAAAAAGAACTAAATTATTTAGAAAGCAAATATGATTTACACCCTAGAATTGTTTCTTATTTAATCAGTCTAAAATGGCTTACAGCTCATCGTGTTCATCCTGATATTCATCGGCATTCTCTTCGGACTTATCGGAACTACTTTCTGAAGCTGTTTGTTCAGCGTCATCAATTTCTTCAATATCAGGCTTCTCATCTAATGGCACGCCAAGAGTTTGCCTCATCATTCTTTCTATACTATCTGCAAATTCGGCAGTTTCTCTGAGTAGATAGCCAGATCGTAAAGTGGCAGTTTGGAACATCATCTTTGCCATATCTAAAGCTGTCTTGTCCGCCTCACTGCTTTCTACCCGTCGTAAAAGTTCCTTAATCAGAGGATGATAAGGGTTAACTTCCAGAGTTTTCTTTTGATTCAAATAGAAACTTCTTTGTGGATCATCTGCCTTCTGGTGAGCATTAGATAGAGCCAAGCGTTCCATGTTTCCAGTCCATCCAAACATACCAGCAACCAAAGCACAGGGTGACGAACTAAGTCGTTCAGAAAGTTGGGCTTTAGCTATTTCGTCCTTAAGAGCGACATCGTTAAGCCACTTAAGAAGAGGTTCAAATGTCGTCTTGAGTTCTGCGAATTTACTCTTGCTACTTTCAGACTCTTCAAGAGTGAAGCCTTCCTTGGCAACGTTTTGGAATTTCTTGCCTTCAAATTCTGGAAGTGCGGATATTGAGTATTCATCTACAGCTTCGACAAGATATAGCACTTCATATCCTTTAGTAAGAAGCCTTTCCACGAATGGAGATTTTTCAACTTCTTCGCGACTTGCACCAGCCATGTAGTAAATGTGTTGTTGATTTGGTTTCATTCGCTCTACATACTCAAGTAGGCTAGTGAATCCCTTTCCATTAGATGATTGGAATCTTAAAAGTTTTGAAAAACGGGACCTGTTGCTTGGATCTTCCATAATACCCAGTTTAATGCTAATGAGAAAAATTTTGTCAGTATTAGTTATTCGGATTAGAATCTTAGATTTACTTACTTAGTTGAATATTCCTTCCAGAATTTGTCGTATTCATCTTTGTCCAGTTTCTTAATCATATCAAGCGCCTTACGGACTAATTTCTTTTTGATTACTTTAATCAGTTTGTGCTGCTGCAATGTCTCTCGGGAAACATTGAGTGGCAAATCATCGGAGTCTACAACACCTCTTATGAAGTTCAAATAATTTGGCATCATTTCATTAAATTCGTCTGTGATAAATACTCGACGAACGTAAAGTTTAATGTTATCGGACTTTGTTCCATAACGGTTGAAACTCTCTGAAGGCTGAACTTTTGGAATGTACAGCAGACTCTTGAAGGTTACTTCTCCTTCAGCAACAAAGTGAGTTTGTGTGAGGGGTTCTGAAGTGTCCTTTGTTAAACTCTTGTAAAATTCGATGTATTCCTCCTCAGTTACTTCATTTGGCTTTCTTGTCCAAATTGGCTTACTATCGTTAATCAAAGTCCAATCCCAAATTGTTTTTGAAACCTTTTTAGTCTTTGGTTTCTCTTCTTCAGTTTCTTCCTCGACTTTAGCATCATCTTCGCTTTCATCAATTGCTTGATCTTCAGTCTTCTTTGTTTCCTCCTCAACCGGTACTTCTTCCTCAACTGTTTTACTTGACCACATGTAAATAGGGAAGTTTATGAATTGGGAATATTTCCTGATAAGTTGTTTAATCGTGTCCTCCTCCAAAAAGTCTTGGGCTTCATCCTTCAAGTGCAGTGTTATAACTGAACCTCTCTTGAGACTATCGCCGCGAGGATCTTCGACAATACTGAAGCTGTTAGCATCGCTCTCCCAAATGTACTGTTTGTCAGCGTTGTTCTTTGTTGTGACTACAACCCGATCGGCAACTAAAAATGCGGAATAGAACCCGACACCAAATTGACCAATCATGTCGTTTAAATCTTGACCATCTGTTTTGTTAGGATCTTGCATTTTAGCCAAAAAGTCAGCAGTTCCTGACTTGGCGATAGTGCCTAGATTGTTCACAAGATCATTTCGGGTCATTCCTATTCCAGTATCTATGATATGGAGCATTTTATTCTCTTTATCAGCTTTAACTTTAATGTGCAGATCAGGGTTTGTGTCAAGCTCGCCACGATCGGTCAATGAAAGTAATCGGATCTTGTCAAGGGCATCAGAAGCATTTGAGATCAATTCACGTAGGAAAATTTCTTTGTTGCGGTATAGAGAATTGATGATCAACTTCATCATGCGGTTCACTTCAGTTTGGAAAGTGAATTTCTCAGCCTAAAAAGAAGATAATTTATTGAATTCTAAAGTTTCTTGGAATGGAACAATAAAGCATAAAAGCATATCTTGATTTTTGGTTTGTATATCTTTAAGTGAAAAAGAACACTAATACCACGAACTACTTCATCATTTCTTAAAAGGTTTCGCTTTTTTTCGCTTAGTCTGAATTGATGAGTAATTTATATTGGTTCTAATTTAACATTGAAAAGAAGCGGAAAACACTAACTCCTTGAGAACCGGCAAAACTGACATCTAAAAGTTAGACGAAATTTGCTAAATTATACATATATTCTGTTCCACATGACTTTGTGTCTTTAGGTTTTAATTAATGTATCTTTGCTTAATCAAAGCCATATTCCAGATATATGGCTCGTGATATGATAAAAAGAAATTACAATGTATTCTTTTGCCGTTATCTAGTAAAGATAGCAATAAATAAACAAGAAAATCTCGCCACCTTATAACACCTTTCCTAATTAAAGTGCGAAGGTACCGAAGGATACTCTCAGTTTGTTTCTATCTCCTTGTTAGGCTAAAGGCTGACTACATCCCTATGCCTCCGGAGAAACGTTTCATTACTCGGGGTGAAAATAACTTCCGAAAATACCGTCAGCAAATTTTAAAATATAATTAATCGATGTAAGCGGTTGCTCAAGACTT